>PVIU01026170.1:0-22453 GCA_004026605.1 Ondatra zibethicus | reverse complement strand
GGGGGGGGGTAGTGGGAGAGGACCGGAAGAAGGGGAAGAAAGGAAAAAAAATTTATTTCTTTAATTATGTTCTTGAATGGAAAAAATAAAACAAAACAATGTATGGAAAAATAAATAAAAAAAGAATTTCATAATAAATTCCATTGACCTTCAATGAGTCATATACCCATTTCTGAATTAATCACTTGATGAAAGGAAGACTAAATTTTTTTTAATCCAGTCATATTTGTATCAAAACTTAGGAAAGTACTTATTGAGTTTTCCCTTAGGGACTGTGAGTAGGAGAGGTTTAACGTAGATGTTGTTTGCAAGGTAGAAAAGGGATAGTTAGTAAGTAAGAAAGAATCACCATGCTACAATAATACTGCAAGATTTATGTATTTCCTAGTTTGTTGTTCTATCACAACAATATCAGTTTGCACTCACTCTTGCAAGTATACTGAAAGTAGTCCTAACTAGATGATCTGCCAAATTTCAAACATACCTACCTGTGTCTAGTCTTCATTTGTCTGGAGGTAAAAAAGTCATGCAGTTTAAGAATAAAGCATCCTAACAATGACCAGTATGACATGATAGCCATCAGTTTGATGTAGTTGGCAAATATAACTTGGTGGTAATCAACAGCTCTCTAATTGAAGTTGAGAACTACTCAATAAGAAGAAAATAATGCCTAGTATCCTGTATTAGAGAAGTCATGGGTCTTTGAGGAGAATATACAACCACCACTTTGTACTAAAGCATAATAATCCCTAAATACAGTCTTAAGTATTTCTCATACTCACAGATAAATGAGGTCCTCACTCTACCCTCAAAAAACTTCTCTTTCCAACAGAGGAAAAGTATGACAGAAAATTGCATCCAAACAAAATGCAGAGTTGTGGAGCGCAGTCCCAGTGGCTATGCCTACAATACAATTCCTGTATCTAAGGATAAGGGAAAATTGCTGAAGAGGGTGTGAAAAGACTGTACAATCCAGAGAAACCATTAGTTTTCTGTGTGACTGTGTATCCTAGTAATGCCAGAAGCTATACCCACAAAGTATCACAAACATGGTTGCCTAAATGCGAGTTTAACAAGAGCAGTAGTAGACAAACTAACTTGGATGGGTGAAAAGTCCAAGAGGCCTCAACCCTACTTAAAGAACTACAGGAAAATAATACTGAGAACAGGAGAAATCATCTTCCCTAGGAAAGGGGACACCAATAATTTTTCCAAGACTGGATAGTTGGTCATGGAAACATACATACAAGTATTGTTATACAGTTTGTGCTTATGTATATAAGAATTTGTTTCATCTGTCTATCTATCTATCATCTATCAATATCTATACACACACACAAACACATTTAATGAAAAAGAGGGCATAAACTTGAAAGGGAACAAGGAAGAGTTTATGGAAGGGTTAGGACGAATACAAGGGAAGAGGGAAATGATTTAATTATATTACAGTATCAAAATTTAAAAAAAAGTTTAAAAAGGAATATGGTATAATAGATAATATTCTCAAGAAAGACATGTTCTTATCTAGATGGTCATGAGAAAGTTAGTGTTTATCCTCAACGTTTAAGACATATATTGATTTTTACTTATGGACAGGACTCCCACATAAGATATCTAATCCCAAGTGGTCATCCTAAGACACACGTACATATGAACAATGCTAAGTGGACTCATTATGTTATACATATATTAGTGTGTGTGTGTGTGTGTGTGTGGGGGGGGGGTGGGTGTGTGTATGTGTGGGTGTGTGACAAAAATAAAGAGATAGTGGTTTAGGAATACACAAGAGAAGTTTGAGGGAGGAGAGGAAGAAGCAGGAGGAATATAGATGTAATGTTCATATATGAAGTTCTCAAAATAGCTAAAAATATTAACAGAAAGTCTTGTCTTAAACATGTAAAGGAATTATATGTTTAGGGTGCCTAATCTGGTACTGAACAAGTAGATGGTTGAATGTACCAAATTGGAAATATTTTTATTTTAAGACTGGTTGTCAGGTGTGTGCTCTGAGGACTTTTGAAACATGGTAATTACCAGGAGAAATTAGATAAAACTTCATGGATTTGTGCAGTACATGCTATATGTATGTAATATATATATATATAAACAGTATCTTCATGGTTCCCTGTAAATTTTAAATGTGATAATCACATGTCTTGTTATTAGGAAAGGTCACAACACTGTAGTGTATTAAAAATTCTGAAATCCTACTTTGAAAATCTTGTAGAATTCTTCACTGAAACCATCTGGTCCTGGGTGTTTTTTGGTTGGGAGACTTTTGTTGACTGTTTCTATTTCCTTAGTAGTTATAGGTCTAGTTAATTTGCTTATCTGGTCTTTATTTAATTTTGGTAAGTGATATTTATCTAGAAAATTGTTCATTTCCTTTAAGTTTTGTGACATTTTTGAAGTACGACCTGATGATTCTCTGGATTTCCTCCATGTCTGTTATATTCCCCTTTTCATTTATGATTTTGTTAATTTGGATATTCTCTCTCTGCCTTTTGGTTAGTTTGGATAAAGGTTTGTCTATTTTGTTGTTTTTCTCGAAGAACCAACTCTTTGTCTCAATGATTCTTTGCATTGTTTTCTTTGTTTCTATTTTGTTGATTTAAGCTCTCAATTTGATTATTTCCTGTTGTCTAGTTCTCCAAAGTGAGTTTACTTCTTTTTGTTCTAGAGCTTTCAGGTGTTCTGTTAACTCACTAGTGTTGGAATTTTCCAAGTTCTTTACATAGCTTTTTTCTCTTAACACTGCTTTCATTGTATCCCATAAGTTTGAGTATGTTGATTTTCATTGAATTTTAGGAAGTCCTTAATTTACTTTTTTCCTTAACCAATTGATGATTCAGGTGAGCATTATTCAATTTCCATGTGTTTGTGGCTTTCTGAAATTAGTGTTGCTGTTGAAATCTATCTTTAAGCCATGGTCATTCAACAAGATACATGAGGTTATTCTAGTTTTTTGTAAGGGTTCCCTTGTATTTGGGGTGTGGATGTTCTGTATAGCGATTTCCTCTTGATGAATTTTTCCTGTGACTAATATGAAATGTCCTTCTTCATCTCTTTTGATCAATTTTAGTTTAAAGTCTGTTTGCTACATAATAGGAAAGCTGCACCAGCTTGTTACTTAGGACCATTTGATTGGTAAATTTTCTCAACCCTTTTCTCTGAAATGATATGTCTTTGAGGTTAAGATGTGTTTCATGTATGCAGAAGAAGGATGGGTTCTGTTTTTATACCCAATCTGTTAGCCTGTGTCTTTTCATTTGAGTCTATTTATATTAAGGGATATTAATGTCTAGTGATTGATAGCTCCTTTTATTTCAGTTTTCATTGTTGGTGATGTTACGGTGTGTGTTTTTCTCTTCTTTGAGATTTGCTGCTGTGAGATCATCCATTGTCTTGGTTAGGTAGAATTAACATAGTAAAACAGTAAAAATGGCAGTTTTACCAAAAGCAATCTACAGATTCAATGCAATTCCCATCGAAATCCTAGCTAAGTTCATCACAGAATTTGAAAGAACAATATTCAACTACATATGTAAAGTTAAAAAGCCCAGGATAGCCAAAACATATCTGTAGAATAGAAGAACTTCTGTAGGCATCACAATCCCTGACTTCAAACTCTACTATAAAGCTATAGTAATGAAAAGTGCCTGGTATTAGAATAAAACCAGATAGGAGGACCAATGGAATAAAATCAAAGACCCTGATCTCAATTCACACACCTACGAACACCTGATTTTTGACAAAGAAGCTAAAAATAGAACATGGAAAAAAGAAGATATATGCAACAAATAGTCCTGGCATAATTGGATATCAACATGTACAAGAATGCAAATAGATCCATATCTATCACCATGCACAAAACTCAAGTCCAAATGAATCAAAGACCTCAACATAAAACCAACCAAACTCCACCTCATAGAAAAGAAAGTGAGAAGTATACGTGAATACATTTGCACAGGAGACCACTTCAAAAATATAATCCTATTATCACACAGACACTGAGAGCGAGATTAATAAATGCGACTTCTGGAAACTGAAAACCTTCTGTAAAGCAAAGGACATGGTCAACAAGAGAAGGCGGTAGCCTACAGAAGGGGAAAATATCTTCACCAACCCCATGTCGGTCAGAGGTCTGATCTCCAAAATACACAAAGAAATCAATATCCTTGACATCAAAAGACCAAATAATCCAATAAAAAATGGGGCACAGACCTAAATAGAGAACTCTTAACAGATGAATCTCAAATGGCTGATAGATACTTAAGGAAATGCTCAACATCCTTAGCCATCAGAAAAATGCAATTCAAAAAACAACTCTGAGATTCCATCTTATATCTGTCAGAATGGCCAAGATAAAAAACACTGATGACAGCTTATACTGGAGAGGATGTGGGGTAAGAGGAACACTCCTCCATTGCTGGTGGGAGTATAAACTGGTACACCCAATTTGAACAGCAATATGGTGATTTCTCATAAAATTAGGTAAAAACCTTCCTCAAGGACCAGCAATACCACTTTTGGGCATGTACCCAAAGGATGCTCAATTGTTCCACAAGGACATGTGCTTAGCTATGTTCACAGCAACATTATTAGTAATAGCCATAACTTGGAAACAACCTAGATGCCCTTCAACCAAAAAATGAATAAAGAAAATGTGGTACATTTTACACAATGGAGTACTACACAGCAGTAAAAAAAATGACATATTGAAACTTTCAGGCAAAGGGCTAGATCTAGAAAAAAACCATATTGAGTGAAGTAACCCAGAAAGTCAAATAGAATACATACTCATTCATAGTTGGCTTTTATACATAAACCAAAGAGAAAACAGTTTACAATTAACAACTCAGAGAATCTAGACAACAAATAGGACCCTAAGAGTGACATTCATGGATCTACATAGGAAGGAGAAAAAGACAAGTTCTACTGAGTGTGGGAGTTACAGGAGAGGGTATAACAGAAGAGGGGAGGAATAGAGGGGAGTAGAGAAAAATGTACAGCTCATTAAAAACAATTAAAATCTTTGAAGTCACACTAAACTCTTACTTCTTCATAAGTTTCAATATTCTATATGTGGTTTCATCATACATTCATTCTGTTAGATGTACTGAACATTCTGTAGAATAATAGCACACTCTAAAATTTATGAGACCACTTCTGTAATAACAACCTAGATGGAGGAAATAACTCAATTTGGGAGGATAAAAGCTTCTAAAAACAGTAAACTGAAAGTGTTAAAAGTAGTGATTTTCCATTTCCTAAAGTAAAGTTTTTATCTCATTTTTCTTCAGTTATGAGCAATAAATAATGACTTCAGTTTTTTTTTATGCTGGGGAAATGAAGGCTCAGTTGTTCTATCTTTTTTATCACCCATCTTTGGGTAGAACACCTCACCTTTTTTCTCTCTTTGCACTTGAGCATACCTGGCATCTTGCATTGGTGAGATAGTTGGTCAGGATTATTCCTATGCAAAAGTAGAATCATTGATCTTGCAATTCCTTGAGTCTGAATTTGAGTTCTGACAAATTGTCGCTGAATGTCTGTCCTTTAAATTTTTCTTTTACATGATAATGTGTGAACAGCAATGCATGTCTTAGTTCCTTAAATGTTCCCTGCAACAGTCATGTGGAAACAAAAATCAAAGGGTGTATTTTGGATACTGTGAAATCTTTGTAAAATTTAGTCCTAAATTTTAAGAAATAGAAGTGGAATGGGTACCAAATTATGATATCTGCCTTTCTAAGTTAAATATTAAATGTAGGGAGTGATGCATTTAGTTCTATTGATGTGCCACATCTATAATCATGTATGTTCTATCATGTAAAGTATTCATGAACAATGAAAATTGAATATCACAATTTTGGAATTATAATTTGTATTGCTTCCTGTCTTCTCACAAAGAACTGAGTAAGTTATCCTTGCATTCATCAATTTGAATGATTCTCTACTATTAAAATTTTGTTATTCCTTGGGTCATCTTGATAATGAAAGCTAGTAACATCTACATCTCTGATTATAAATTGTCACTAATACTTGAGCCATTTTGGTAATAGAAATAGAAACCCCCTATTGTGTCTCTCCACATTTACATCTCTAAGACATATTGAATATAGGAACGAAGATGATAGTTCACTCAGTAACGTTATTAGTCTCTGAATTAGAATAATTCATCATTGGCCTTTACTCAGATCTTTTCCCACAAATTTGAATTGAAAATTACTTGGCATTAGAGTATTATAGGATCTCTCCTCTCTCTCTCTCTCTCTCTCTCTCTCTCTCTCTCTCTCTCTCTCTCTCCTCTCTCTACCCATAATTAAAATTAAGACAAAAGTTCAGAATATAGTTGAATTACAGAATTACTTCCCTTGTCAATAATAAAATGGTGTCTATGATACACAAAAATATTACACCAAAAGCCCCATAGTCATTGTTTCTTATATAAAGTAGTAGTATAAAAAAATTATACAAAATAGAGAACAATTACCATAATCCCAAAACACTATAATTTATATTCTCTTATTTACAAATATTCTTTTAGTTTTATCTGACTATGTATTTCAAGATGTTGAAACTATATTCTCTTTTTATATATCAGTTTTATTGTGATTCATTTTTATAATGAGCCCTTGGTATTGGGTATACATCTGATTACCACTTTTGGTGCCAACATAAAATGACTACCTTGTATGCAGATGAGAACTCCATTTTACTTTTATTTTTTTGTTTTTTGAATGATACTGGTTTGAAGGGTATATAGTTTGTTTTTTAGGGTGTCTTGCATTTAGGTTATTTAGTTCCATACTGTTTATTATCAAATATATATAATTTAAAGATGTCTGGCTCAGTGTCCATAGTTTTGAAACAGAATTAAATACACTCCTAGTTCATGAGATGAATTCCAAATTCTTTGTCATAATCACACATGTTCTAACTGATTAGATTTTTCTGTATTTACATAGAAGATGACTGGTGTTAATTGAGGAACAAATGAAATCACGAAAAGTCTTGACATTTGACTTTAAAGAAAATATGTCTCTAAAAAAAAACAGGTTGGTTTTTTTTTGCAAGCACATTGCAGGTATACCACACAATCCTACAGGACAGGCAGTTGGAGAAAGATCAAATAGACCTCTAAAGGGTATGTTAAATAAACAGCAAGGGATGATAAATACCCCCAGAAATAGATTACATAATGTTTTATTAACTTTGAATCTTCTAAATGCTAGTGACAAAGGAACAACAGCTGTAGAGAGACATCAGATTGTAGAAAAAACTACAGAATTAAATTAGCCAATATACTTTAAAGATGTACTGGCCTCAGAATGGAAACAAGGACATGTGTCAAGTTGGGGATGGGATTTTTCTTTTGTTTTCACAGGAGGAGGAAATCTATGGATACCATCAAAATTGATACAGATTTGATTTGAACAAGAGACACGTCTTAATTAGAAGACATGATAGTTTATCAAACAGCCTGGCCATTTAATCTAAACTAACCTATAAAAGTAACATGCTTTTCATTTATCAGATATAACTTGCCAAAAGAGAATCTCTCCAAAATTAGGGTTGGGGAAGGGTTTTGTTTCTGTCTTTCTAGGAGATTAAAGGTATCCAAATAAGGAATCTGAAAAACACTGGACAAATGAGACATCTGAAGATAAAGAACAACCATGCAGGAAAAAAATGTCTCAAGAAAAAGAGTAAACTGGCCTATTGATATATCACATTTCCAACAGGATCAAAATTTACAAATTGTCCCAAATGTTTGTTTCTGCTGTTCTCTACAGACATATAATACAGATAGCCTTTCTGTATTCCAAGACTAATTAAAAATTAAAGCAGCTTTGGAGTTAAGTGTAGCTCTCTCCTCTAAATCCAAGCATGCTTATTAAATTGAAATCCAAAATCTCTGTCTCATATCAGAAAAACCACCTGATATAGGATAGAAGAAAAAGCAAATATTTAGGGATTACTTTATTGCCACTAATCTCATAATTATTTGGTTTCAAATTGACTTTTTAACAGCTTTTCTAAATGTACAAGATTTATAAGATTAATATGTATATACATATTTTCAATTTTTCCATGATTGTCATATTGCGTAGTAACTAATGCTAGAAAAAGTTTTCATCTACCTTCCTGTACATGGTTTCAGGTTTGAGTCTCTATAAGTTTTCTGCAGTGAACCAAGAACACTCCTAACAGTGACCTTAAAAGTCTCCATAAGGAGGATGGGGCCACACAATGATGACTCCTCCAGGACTATGTTAACACAACTGAGCTGAAGAGCACCACCTAAAGATCAGCTTTTGACTACAAACTGCTCAGAGCAACTTCGGGTGCCTAGCTGAGATGATTCAGTCTAACAGACTACTCTAGCTGGGACTTGAGACGAGCCCCGCGCTTTCCCATTACACAGACACTACACAAGTGATATCGCTACCTCTCCCAGGACTTGACAATTAAGCCATTTTTTTCTTTGCAGGTTTCCCTAAAGATTTGGTCACCCCCAGACAGTAGGAAGTAAATTTAAGAATACAACAGCTACATTCCTAAGAGGTTGGGTGTATGGTTTTTGGTCATTCAATGGGTTATGGATATTTGTTGTTGTTTAGGGGGATTGTTATTGGTAATGGTCAAGAAAAAAGCTAAACAGCAGAAATTTGATTCAAGGTTCTTGTTTAGAAAAAAAAGGGGGGATATAGATATGCTAGGATTAATGGGTAGATTATTGAATCTACTATGAAAAAAGGAAGGATATGTATATTGTATACAATTTTGTATATTCATATATTTTTATATTGATGCAAGTTTAAGATTAATTTTGTTAGTGCATATTGTACATACATTTCTAATCTTGTTCAAGATATTGTACCTATACAACTCATTTAACAATGTAATGAAAATTTCTAGTCCTTGAAAATTATTATTACCAACTGTATAGGATAATAAGGATATGCAGGCTAGTAGTTAATCACCTATTACAATCTAACTTGTAGTCTGTAGCACAAATAATAAAAACGCAGAGACAAATATTGGTATTCAACCTGAAGATCCAAAAAGCAAATCAGCCAGCCAATGGCTCTTACCTCTACCTCAACCTGAGTTAGTGATCCTGCCTCTACAATTCCTCAGAATGAGTCTAAGCCGAGACCTGTCTCCTCCTATATTACATTCCTCTCTAGTGCTGGGATTAAAGGTGTGTACCACCTGACCTCTATGGATACTAGTGTGGCTAATGGGAATAAAGATGTGTGTCACCACTGCCTGGCTTGTAAGGCTCGATAGTGTGGCTACTGGGATTAAAGGTGTGTGCCACCACTACTGGATCTGTATGGCTGACCAGTGGATGTTTTACTCTCTGATCTTCAGGCAAACTTTATTTATTAAAAGACAAATGAAATATCAGTACATTTACCCATTTTTTCTAAAATAAAAAAGGTTGTAATTAATATAAAAAACTATGTACAATAAATACAATAGCTATATAAAATTTCTACAGGTAATAAATACATCAACAATATCTAGTCCATTTGCATTTGACAAATTCAGAGAGAACATTCCATATCTATCCTGTCTTGGTGAGTCCAAAGTCTTGTACCTAATTTACTTTCTATCATAACTTGCTTTCTGCATCAGATAAACAAAGAAAAATATAACTATCTAGTCTTCAACTCCTTCAAAGACCCAAGAAGGTGATAATATTAACTGAATAAGCAGGAAGTACATGCAAGTGACTTCTGAGAATTGTGAGAATTTACTGAAACAGCTGGCTGCCTGGACAGTCACCCAAAGTTCCCCTGCAACATTGGGGCATCCATCTTTAGCCTACAGGCCTAGAATATCTGACAGACTCTTCTATGAAATAGTGTTTTGAAGGGCTCTCCCACATTGTCTGGGAAAGTTATAGCAGTTACTCTCTTTTGTGTCCTGCTTGTCCCAATAGGACAGCATGCTGTCAGTAGTTGAGGCAAGGACAATTTTTTGCCCAGTGACTTATTTTTGCTTCAGAGAAATCAAACTTTATATGGAGTTTCTTTGATGCCCGGGATCTTCCATAAAGTAGATTGGTGCTGCCAGGAACAGACATGTCTCATTGTTATAAAAAAGAAAAAAGAACCTATTATTAAAACATCTTAAATGCCAAAATCTGTAGATTTCTGAAATGTTTTAAGATGACCTGTGTATCTAAAGTATATATTTTTTGACTTTGAAAGCATACCTAATATGACTACAAGTTTGATTATCATAGGTGATTCACTACTAACCTTCATTTCCATATTATCCTGAACAGTGGGTAATAATAACTTTCAATGAGTAGAAATTTGCATTACATTGTTAAATGAGTTTAAGTACAATACCTTGGACAAGAGTAGAAATGTGTGTACAATATGTTCAAACAAAATTAATCTCAAATTTGAATCAATATAAAAATTTGCATGCAATATACAAAACAGTCAATCCAATGTAAAACATTTAAAACTCATAGTTTCTTTTAATTGTAGATTCAATAATCTACCTATTTGTCTCATCATATCTACACCCTCCCAGTTTTTTTTCAGAGTATGTTCAATAGTCTACCCTTTTATCCTATCATATCTATATCCTCCTTTTTTCTTTTCAAAATGAGAACCTTGAATCTAATATCCTTTGCTTAGTTTTTGCCTGATCATTATCAATAACAACCTTTAACCAATCGCCCTAAACAATGACAAATAGCCATAACCCATTGAATATTCAAAAACCACCCACCCCACCTTTTGGGAATGTGGGTGTTGTGTTCTTAAATTTACTTCCTGCTGTCTGGGGGTGGCAGTGTCTTTAGGGGAACCTGAAAGGAAAATTTAGGTTAGCTGTCAAGTCCTAGGAGAGGTAGGCGTATCATTTGTTGTTTAGGGTTTGTATAATGAGAAAGTGCAGGGCTTGTCTCAAATCCAGACTAGAGTAGTCTGTTAGGCTGAATCATCTCAGCTAGCCACCTTGAAATTGCTCTGAATAGCTTATAGTCCAAAGCTAATCTTTAGGTGGTGTTTTTCAACTTAGTGGTGTTATCATAGTCCTGGAGGGGTCATCATTGTGTGGCTCCATCCTCCTTATGGAGACTTTTAAGGTCACTGTTAGGAGTGTTCTTGGTTCACTGCAGAAAATGACAGAAACTCAAACCTGAAGTCATGTACAGAAAGGTAGATGAAAACTTTTTCTAGAATTAGTTAATACTCTTTATGACCATTAATAACATGAAAAAAGTTTAAAATATACATATATATATTAATCTTATAAATCTTATACCTTGAGAAAAGTTATCAAAGAGTCAATATAAAAACAAAGGATTGCTGGGCAGTGGTGGTGCACGCCTTTAATTCCAGCACTTGGGAGGCAGAGGCAGGCAGATCGCTGTGAGTTTGAGGCCAGCCTGGTCTACAAGAGCTAGTTCCAGGACAGGCTCCAAAGCCACAGAGAAACCGTGTCTCGAAAAACAAAAAAAAAAAAATAAATAAAAATAAAAACAAAGGATTATAAGATTAGTTGCAATAAAATAGTCCTTAAATATTTGTTTTTCTTCTGTTCCGTATCAGGTATCTCTTCTGACATGAGACAGAGATTTTGGATTTCACTTTAATAAGCATAATTGGATTTAGAAAAGGAGAGAGCCACATTCCTACACCAAAGTCAGCTTTAATTTTTAATTGGACTGGAACTACAAAAAGACCATTTGTCTTATATGTCTGAAGAAAACAGCAGAAATAAACATTTGGTAAGGTTTATGAAATTTTATCCCATTGAAAATGTATTATACCAATAGGCCAATTTACTCTTTTTTTAGACACTTTATATGGATGAATTGTCCCTTTTCTTCAGATGTTTCATTTGCCTAGTAGTCTTCAGATTTCTTAGCTAGATACCTTTAATCTCCCAAAAGACAGAAGCAAAAAATTCCCCAAACCCAACTTTGAGTAGATTCTCTTTTGGCAAGTTATATCTGATCAAATGAAAAGCATTTGTTAGTTTTATAGGTTAGTTCAGACAAAATGGCCATGGTGCTCAATGAACTATTGCCTCTTCTAGTTAACTGGTATCTCTTTTTTGTTAAAACAAATCTTTGTCAGTTTTGATGGTATTCATAACTTTTCTTCTGTGGAAACAAAAGAAAACCCATTACCCAAAATAACACATGTCTTTGTTTCCATTGTGAGGTCAGTACATATTTAAATTATAATGACTGATTTAATTCCATAGTTTTTCTACTATTCAATGTTTCTCCACAGCTGTTGTTACTCTCTCATTAGTATTTAGAAAATTTAATGAAGCATTATGCAGCCTATTTATGGGGGTACTTATCATTCTTTTCTGTTTATTTAACATATCCTTTAGAGTTCAATTTGATCTTTCTATAACTGCATATCCTATAGGTTTGTGTGGTATACTGGTAATATGCTTTATAATATCATAAGCAAAATCTTTCATTTTCTTAGAGACATATGCTAGAACGTTGTCTGACTTTATTTGTACAGGAATACCCATGATAGTTATAACTTCTAGCAAATGTGTGATTACCAAAACAGCCTTTTCCAAACTCAAAGCAGTTGTCCATTGAAAACCTGAATAGGTATCAATGGTGTTGTGTATATATTTTAGTTTTCCAAATTCTACAAAATGGAAGACATCCATCTGGCAGATTTCATTCCTTTGAGTACCCTTTTAGTTACTTCCTACAGGTAATGGTGTTTGGTTGTATAAAGGACAAGTAGGACATTTCCTTATAATTTCTTTGGGTTGTTACCACATGAGGAAAAAGTTTTTTCTTAAACCTTTGTTATTGACTTATTGACACTACGTTTTTAAAATGAAATTCTGATGCCTTCATCATAGGTTCAATCAATAATTGATTGATTTATGTATTACCTTGTGATAGAGGACCTACCAGACACATATGAGATCTGATGTGTGTTATATATATGGGCTGATGCCAATTACTAACTGAATAAATAAGAAAGTAAATTCTGTATAATATGGTATAAATTTAGTGTTTTCAATATGCAAAAGAACTCTTTCTGTGTATTGTGAATTGGTAACTATATTGAGATGTTCTTAAAATCCCTTAGTACCATGAGAATAACATATAATTTCTAGTGTTGGACAGAATAATAAGGTTTTGTTTCACTTTACTTAAATTTTCTGATTTGTATCCTGTCTTTCTTGATTTATTTGCATCAGTATGGAATGTAGTGGCTCCAGTTATTGGTGTTTTGCCAATTATTTCTCTTTATAAGTCAAATTATCTTGCTTTTAGGAAAGTTGTTGTTGATCTTTTCCAAAAAAATTACTGCAAGTTCTTTGCCAGGGTTCTCTTTCTTTCCATAATTTGACAATTTCATCTTTATTAGTAGGTACTATAATTTCTGCTGGGTCTATTGCTGCAATTTTGCATTTAGATTTAACTCAGAGACTTTTTCCACATAAGTTGTTTATTTTTTAAATGTTTATGATGCTAAAAAGACCTATTCCAAGATAATATCTCCCCTCTGCATTAAAATACCTATAGGGGAATAGTTGGAGGATAATGTGACCAGAATGCAGTTAAGATTCAGATCCAAATGATCTGTATGTGCTTTCTATAATTTCTCTTCAATCAAAGTCAGTTCTCTCTCAGCTTCAACTGATAATTCCACAGGACTATTTAAGTCCTTGTCACCATCTGAGATTTTGTTTAAATTAATCATGTCATCAGGACCTATAACTATAGTTGTCCATAGCTGGGAAATGTCTCCTAGCACTTTGGAAGTTTGGAAGTCTATTAAGAGTCTGCAGTCAATCTCTCATAAATTTGGGGTCTAATTTTTTATAAAACTATTTTATAGCCTAAATAATTAATAGAATTTCCTCTTTATAATTTTCTCAGGAACAATTTGCAGTCCCCAATTAGGCAAAATTTTCTGTACTTCTTCAAGCATTCTTTATATAGTATCTACATTTGAGTGAGATAGCAAAATGTCATTTATGTAATGGTAAACTACAGATTCAGGAAATTGTGTATGTATCATTTCTAATGGCTAACTTACAAAATATTGGCATAGGGGGGCTATTCAACATTCCCTGTGAGAAAACTTTCCATTGATATCTTTTAATAGGCTGAGAATTATTATAAGTAGGAACTGTGAAAGCAAAATTTTCTCTGTCTTTTTCTTGCAAATGTATTGTGAAGAAACAATCTTCTAAATCAATAACTATAAGAGGTCATTCTTTAGGCATTAGAGAAGTCAAAGGACTGCCAGACTGTACAGAGCCCATTGACCAAACCACTTTATTAACAACTCTTAGATCTGTTACCATTCTCCATTTTCCAGATTTCTTTTTAACAACACATACAGGAAAATGCCAAGGGCTGGTTGATTATTCAGTATGCTGTTCTTTATAAAACATTCTAATATTTTTCCCAGAAACATTTTTTAATATATAGTTTGTTTCTAAGATGAGAGATTGTTAATCTTAGTATTCCATTGCTATAACTAATCATGTCCCCATAAATTCATTGCTATGTTAACTACATATGTTTTTAATATTTATTTCTGTCATTCTGACCCTATGTATTCAACCCATCTCACACTCTGCTTTACCTGAGTTAAAATTCCAATCCCTAAAAACTGAATATTTACATGATGAAGAAGCCAGTTTGGATGACAAGGTTCTGATGAGATTATTATTACAAATGGACCTTTGCCTACCAGACCTTCAGTGACAACATCATTTATTTGTATTTTTAATTTTGATCTTTGTTCATTTATAGAAGCCAATCAAAAATGTTTATTTATGGCTTCTCCTAAAGTTTTTGTTCTCTCTTCTATAACTGTTCTACAATCCAGAGCAGTATGCTTTCTTTTTTTCCACATTCTTTTATTTGTTCCATTCAAAAAAATGTACATTTCCTCCACTTCTCCCAGTCCCCGCCCGCTCCCCCTAACCCCTCCAACCTCCCCCTGCTTCCTTAAAAGAGGGCATGGTACCCTGCCCTGTGGGAAGTCCAAGGCCCTCCCCACTCCATCCTGGCCTAGGAATAGACTAGGCCCCCAAAAGATAATACATGCAGAAGAGATAGGTCCTTATGGTCATTGTTGATGGCTTCAGAGAGTCCTGTTTGATCATATGCTCATTCAGTCCAAGTCCAGCTGTATTTGTTGAGCTCCCATTAGTTCAGGCACACTGTCTCAGTGGGTGGACCAGCCCCACACGGTCCTAACTTCCTTGCTCACCTTCTCCCACCATCTGCTCTTCAACTGGACCTTGGGAGCTCAGTCCATTGCTCTGGTGTGAATGTGGGTCTCTGTCTCTATCTCCATCCATCGGAAGAAATTTCTGTAGTGGTGATCAAGATATTCATCAATGTGACTATGGGACAAGGCTAGTTCTGGCACCCTCTCCTCTGCTGCCCAAGTACCTATCTGGGAACATCCCCGTGGACCCCTGGGATCCCCTTTAGAGCCAAGTATCTTGCCAGTCCTAAAATGACTCCCTTAATGTAGACATCATATTCCCTTCTCAAATATCCACCTTTTCTCAATCTCCATGCTCCCATTCCCCTAAGCTCTCCCCAGTCCTTTCCTTCTCCCTTCTCCTTCTCCTTCTCCCCTTTCCCCACCCCCTTTCCCCCACCTTTATCCCCAGTCCCATGCTTCCAACGTTTGCCGGGCAACTTGTTTGTTTCCAATTTCCAGGAGGATCTATATATGTTTTTCTTTGGGTTCACTTTGCTATTTGGCTTCTCTAGGCTTGTGAGCTATAAGCTTAGTGTCCTTTGTTTTATGGCTAGGGTCCATTTAATGAGTGAGTACATACCATAATCGTTTTTTTTGGGTTTGGGATATCTCACTCAAGATAGCGTTTTCTATTTCCATCCATTTGCATACAAAATTCAAGATGTCATTGTTTTTTACCTCTGCGTAGTACTCTAATGTGTATATATTCCACACTTACTTTATCCATTCTTCCATTGAGGGGCACCTCGGTTGTTTCCAGGTTCTCGCTATTACAAATAATGCTGCTATGAACATAGTTGCACAAATGCTTTTGTAGTATGATTGGAATTCTCTTGGATATATTCCCAAGAGTGGTATTGCTGGATCCTGAGGTAGGTTGATTCCCAATTTCCTGAGAAACTGCCACACTGATTTCTAAAGTGGTTGCACAAGTTTGCATTCCCACCAGCAATGGATGAATGTTCCTGTTACACCACATCCTCTCCAGCATAGGCAATCATTGGTGTTTTTGATTTTAGCCATTCTGACAGGTGTAAGATGGTATCTCAAAGTTGTTTTGATTTGCATTTCCCTGATGGCTAAGGAAGTTGAACATGACCTTAAGTATCTTTTGGCCATTCGAACTTCTTCTGTTGAGAATTCTCTGTTCAGATCATTACCCCTTTTTTTAATTGGAGTATTTAGAATTATAATGTCTAGTTTCTTGAGTTCTTTGTATATTTTGGAGATCAGACCTTTGTCTGATGTGAGGTTAGTGAAGATCTTCTCCCATTCAGTAGGATGCCTTTTTGTCTTAATGACTGTGTCTTTTGCTTTACAGAAGCTTCTCAGTTTCAGGAGGTCCCATTTATTCATTATTGCTCTTATTGTCTGTGCCACTGGGGTTTTACATAGGAAGTGGTCTCCTGTGCCTATGTATTGCAGGCTACTTCCCGCTTTCTCTTCTATCAGTTTCAGTGTGGTCAGATTTATATTGAGGTCTTTAATCCATTTGGACTTGAGTTTTGTGCATGGTGATAGATAAGGGTCTAATTTCATTCTCCTACAGGTTGATGTCCAGTTATGCCAGCACCATTTGTTAAAAATGCTTTCATTCTTCCATTGTATAATTTTAGCCTCTTGGTCAAATATGGAGTGTTCATATGTTTGTGGATTAATATCGGGGTCTTTGATTCAATTCCATTGGTCAACATCTCTGTTTTTATGCCAATACCAAGCTGTTTTCATTACTGTAGCTCTGTAATAGAGTTTGAAGTCAGGGATAGTAATGCCTCCAGCAGTTCCTTTATTGTATAGGATTGTTTTGGCTATCCTGGGCTTTTTGTTTTTCCATATAAACTTAGTTATTGTTCTCTCAAGGTCTAAGAAGAATTTTGTTGGGATTTTGATCGGGATTGCATTGAATCTATAGATTGCCTTTGGTAGAATTGCCATTTTTACTCTATTGATCCTACCAATCCAGGAGCATGGGAGATCCCTCCATTTTCTGGTATCCTCTTCAAATTCTTTCTTCAAGGTCTTAAAGTTCTTGTCAAATAGATCTTTTACTTCCTTGGTTAGTGTTACCCCAAGATGCTTTATGCTCTTTGTAGCTATCGTGAAAGTTGATGTTTCTCTGATTTCCCTCTCTGTTTCTTTATCATTTGTGTATAGGAGGGCTAGAGATTTTTTTTTAAAGTTGATTTTGTATCCTGCCACTTCACTGAAGGTATTTATCAGCTGTAGAAGTTCTTTGGTAGAGTTTTTGGGGTCACTTATATACACTATCATATCATCTGCAAATAACGAAAGTTTGACTTCTTGCTTTCCAATTCGAATCCCCATGATCTCCTTATTTTTTCTTATAGCTATTGCTAGAACTTCAAGCACTATATTAAAGAGATATGGAGAGAGTGGACAGCATTGTCTTGTTCCTGATTTTAGTGCAATGGCTTGAGTTTCTCTCTGTTTAATTTGATATTAGCTGTCGGTTTGCTGTATATTGCTTTTATTATATTTAGATATGAACATTGTATCCCTAATCAATCCAAGATCTTTATCATAAAGGGGTGTTGAATTTTGTCAAATGCTTTTTCAGCATCTAATGAAATGATATGATTTTTTGCTTTCAGCTTATTTATATGGTGGATTACATTGGTAGATTTTTATATGTTGAACCAGCACTGCATCTCTGGAATGAAGCCTACTTGATCATAATTGATGATTTTTTTTGATGCATTCTTAGATTCTGTTTGCCAGTATTTATTAAGAATTTTTGCATCAATGTTCATAAGTGAGATTGGTCTATAATTCTCTTTCTTGGTTGTGTCTTTGTGTGCTTATGGTATCAGGGTGATTGTAGCTTCATAAAAAGAGTTTGGCAATGACCATTCTGTTTCTATTATGTGAAACACATTAAGGAGTATAAGTATTAGCCTTTCTTGGAAATTCTGTTAGAATTCTGCATTAAAACCATCTGGTCCTGGGCTTTTTTTGGTTGGGAAGTTTTTGATGACAACTTCTATTTCCTCGCGACTTATAGGTCTATTTAAATTGTTCAACTGGTCTTGATTTAATTTCAGTATGTGGTATTTATCTAAAAAACTGTCCATTTCTTTGACATTTTCCAATATTGTGGCATACAGGCTTTTGTAGTAAGACCTAATGATACTTTGAATTTCCTCAGTGTCTGTTGTTATGTCCCCCTTTTCATTTCTGATCTTGTTAATTTGAGTGTTCTCTCTCTGCCTTTTGAGTAGTTTGGATAAGGGTTTGCTGATCTTGTTTATTTTCTCAAGGAACCAGCTCTTCGTTTCATTGATTCTTTGGATTGTTTTCTGTGTCTCTATTTTATTGATTTCAGCCCTCAATTTGATTATTTCCCATCTTTTCCTCCTCCTGCATGAGTCTGCTTCTTTTTTTTCTATAGTTTTCAGGTGTGCTGTTAAGTCACTAATGTGTGCTTTCTCTGTTTTCTTTTTTTTATTTTTTTCCACATTTGATTTTTTATATTGCATTATAAATAGTACCATTCAAAATTTCCACCTCCTCCGCTCCTCCCATTTCCCTCCTGCTTCCCCACTCCCCCTCCCCTTTTCCCCTCCAGTCCTAAGAGAGGGCAGGTTACCCTGCCGTGTGGGAAGCCCAGGGCCCTCTGGCCTCCATCCAGGCCTAGGAAGGTGTGAATCCAAACTGTTTTCTTTATGTGGGCACTAAGTGCTATGAACTTTCCTCTTAGCACAGCTTTCATAGTGTCCTATAGTTTAGTGTATGTTGTTTCTTTATTTTCGTTGAATTCAAGGAAGACTTTAATTTCTTTCTTTATTTCTTCCTTGACCCAGGAGTGGTTCAGTAGTTGACTGTTCAGTTTCCATGAATTTGTATGCTTTTTGGGGGTGTAATTATTGTTACATTCTAACTTTACTCCATGGTGATCTGACAAGACACAGGTGGTTACTCCAACTTTTTTGTATCTTTGGATGTTTGCTTTGTGATCAAATTTTGAGAAGGTTCCATGAGATGCTGAGAAGAAGGTATATTCTTTCCTGTTTGGGTAGAGTGTTCTATAGATGTCTATTAAGTCCTTTTTGATTCATTACATCTGTTAGTTCTTGTATTTCTTTGTTAATTTTCTTTCTGGTTGACCTGTCCATTGGTGAGAGAGGAGTGTTGAAATCTCCTACTATTTTTGTTTGATGTGTGCTTTAAGTTCTAGTAATGTTTCTTTTATATATGTGGGTAATTTTATATTAGGGGCATAGATATTCAGGATTGAGTCTTCATCTTGATGAATCTTTCCTGCTATGAGTATGAAGTGTCCATCTCCATCTCTTCTGATTGATTTTAGTTTGAAGTCGATTTTGTTAGATATTAGTATAGCCACACCTGCTCGTTTCTTAGGGCCGTTTGATTGAAAAACCTTTTCCCAACCCTTTACTCTGAGATAATGTCTGTCTTTGTGGTTGAGGTTTGTTTCTTGTAAACAGCAGAATGTCGTATCCTGTTTTTGTATCCATTCTCTTAACCTGTGCCTTTTATAGGTGAGTTGAGTCCATTGATATTAAGTATTATTAATGACCAGTGGTTGTTAATTCTGGTTATTTTCTTTTTGGTGGTAGGATTTGTGTGTCTCCCTTCTTTGAGTTGAGCTGGTGTAGGGTTGTCATATGTCTGTGTTATTATGGGTGTTGTTTGCTTCCTTTAGTTGTAGTTTACCTTCTATTATTTTTTGTAAGGCTGGGTTTGTGGCTATATATTGCTTAAATTTGTTTTTATCCTGGAATATCTTGTTTTCCCCATCGATGGTGAAAGAAAGCTTTGCTGGGTATATTAGTCTGGGCTTGCATCCATGGTCTCTTACTTTCTGCAGCACATCTATCCAAGACCTTCTGTCTTTCATATTTTCCATAGAGAAGTCAGGTGTAATTCTGAAAGGACAAATGTTACTTAACCTTTATCCTTTGCAGTTCTTAATATTCTTTATTCATTCTGTATGTTTTGTGTTTTGATTATTATATGGCGAGGGGATTTTTTTTTGATCCAGCCTATTTGGTGTTCTGTATGCTTCTTGAACCTTCATAGGAATATCCTTCTTTAGGTTGGGAAAGTTTTCTTCAATAATTTTGTTGAATATATTTTCTGGGACTTTGGAGTGGAGTTCTTCACCTTCTTCTACCCCTATTATTCTTAGGTTTGGTCTTTTCATGGTATCCCAGATTTCCTGGGTGTTTTGTGTTGTGAATTTCTTGGATTTGTTGTTTTCTTTGATCAGTGAGTTTATTTTCTCTATCGTATCTTCAGCATCTGAGATTCTTTCTTTTCACTCTTGTATTCTGTTGGTTATACTTGTCTCTGTGGTTCCTGTTCATTTATCCAGATTTTCCATATCCCGCCATCTTTCCGTTTCTGTTTTCTTCATTGCCTCCATTTCAGTTTTCAAGTTTTGAAATGTTTCCTTTACCTGTTTGATTTCATTTTCTTTGTTTTCTAGGGTATCTTTGAGGAATTTATTCATTTCTTCTAACTTTTTGTTAGTTTTCTCCTCCCTTTCTTTAAAGGAGTTTTTCACCTCTTCTTTAAAGGTCTCTATCACTTTCACAATGTTACGTTTAAAGTCAATTTCTTATCACTTTTACAATGTTACGTTTAAAGTCAATTTCTTCTACTTCATCTGGGTTAGGTTGCTCAGGTTTTCCTGTTGCATACTCGATGGATTCTGGTGTTATCATGTTGCTTTTCAGGTTGTTGGATGAATTCTTGGATTGGTGCCTGCCCATCTCTTCCTTCGAATGTGTTCAGGAGAGTCTCAGTGGCTTGGTCCCTCAGTCCAGGTGTATATGCCAGAACTGGATCAGGGCCCCTTACTGGCCAAGGACCGGTCTGGGTGTATCTGCTGGCACTGGGTCAGGGCCCCTTGCTGGTTCAGGAACGTAGTCAAAAGTGCGGGCTCTGTAAAGTTGCCTGCTCTGCTCAGCTCAGCTCTTTGGGACAAGAGGACCCCTGTAGCTCTGCACTCACCCTTTCCCCAAAGCCTCAGCCCGGAAGCAGGCTGAGTTCCGGGCAGCTAGGACCCCACAGATGGAAAGGGGTGCCTGGGGGCAAGCTGGAGTGGGATAAGCAGAAAAGCCAGTGGGGGGGGCTAAGTGGCCAGAAAGCCTCAGAGACGGGCTGGGACACACTTACCTGTCCGGATGTATCTGCCGGCACTAGCAGTCTGGTTTCTTACAATAGGCATTATGTTCTTTAATTGCTCTGGGAAGGAATTTCCTCTATAATGGCAGGAAATAATTGTTCCTGATTTGGCATAGGGACCTGTATGAGGACCCTCACAGAGTTTCCCAATGGCAAAAAATTACCATTAATATTCCTTATTGACCTATTTTTATTAGTCCAATGACTGCCTTTGTCACACCTTCCACAAAATTCATAAGGAAGGGGCATTTTGAATAGATTATTCTTTTTTTTACATTTTATGGATGTATTTTTTCCCCATATTCTTTTATTTTTTCCATTAAAAAAAAGAATTTACATTTCCTCCCCTTTTCCCAGTCCCGTCCTGTTCCCCCCTCCCGCTGCTTCCTTAAAAGAGGGCATGGTGCCCAGCCATGTGGGAAGTCCAAGGCCCTCCCCGCTCCATCCCATCCTAGGAAGGTGTGCAGCCAAATCGACTAAGTTCCCAAAAAGATAATACATGACGAGGAGTTAGGTCTTAGTGTCATTGTTGATGGCTTCTCATTCTGCCCTCATTGGCAGCCACGTTTAGAGAATCCAGTTTGATCATATGCTCATTCAGTCCCGATCCAGCTGGATTTGGTGAGCTCCCATTAGATCAGGCACACTGTCTCAGTGGGTGGACCAGTCCCTCACGGTCCTAACTTCTTTGCTCATCTTCTCCCACCTTCTGCTCTTCGACCGGACCTTGGGAGCTCAATCCATTGCTCTGGTGTGAATGTGGGTCTCTGTCTCTATCTCCATCGATCAGACGAAATTTCTATGGATGTGATCAAGATATTCATCAGTGTGACTATGGAACAATGATAGTTCTGGCACCCTCTCCTCTGCTGCCCAAGGACCTAGCTGGGGACATCCCTGTTGACACCTGGGATCTCCTCTAGAGCCAAGTATCTTGCCAGTCCTAAAATGACTCCAATGATGTAGATATCTTATTCCCTACTCCAATGTCCACCTTTCCTCCATCTCCACCCTCCCAC
>PVIU01026169.1:0-22456 GCA_004026605.1 Ondatra zibethicus | reverse complement strand
CCCCCATCCCCACCCCTACCTCCACCCCCGAGCTCCCAACTTTTGCCCCGCAATCTTGTTTGCTTAGAGTTTTCAGGAGGATCTATATATGTTTTTCTTTGGGTTCACCTTGTTATTTGGCTTCTCTAGGCTTGTGAACTATAGGCTTAATGACCTTTGTTTATGGCTAGAGTCCACTAATGAGTGAGTACATACCATATTCACCTTTTTGGGTCTGGGTTATCTCATTAAGGATAGTATTTTCTATTTCCATCCATTTGTGTGCAAAATTCAATATGTCATTTTTTTTACTGCTGAGTAGTACTCTAATGTGTATATATTCCACACTTTCTTTATCCATTCTTCCATTGAGGGGCACCTCGGTTGTTTCCAGGTTCTGGCTATTACAAATAATGCTGCTATGAACATAGTTGCACAAATGCTTTTGTAGTATGATTGGGCATCTCGTGGGTATATTTCCAAGAGTGGTATTGCTGGATCCTGAGGTAGGTTGATTCCCAATTTCCTGAGAAACCGCCACACTGATTTCCAAAGTGGTTGCAAAAGTTTGCATCCCCACCAGCAATGGATGAGTGTTCCCGTTACACCACATCCTCTCCAGCATAGGCTATCATTGGTGTTTTTGATATTAGCCATTCTGACAGGTGTAAGATGGTATCTCAAAGTTGTTTTGATTTGCATTTCCCTGATCGCTAAGGAAGGTAAACATGACCTTAAGTATCTTTTGGCCATTTGAACTTCTTCTGTTGAGAATTCTCAGTTCAGATCATTACCCCATTTTTTAATTGGGTAATTTAGAGTTTTAATGTCTAGTTTCTTGAGTGCTTTATATATTTTGGAGATCAGACCTTTGTCTGATGTCGGGTTGGTGAAGATCTTCTCCGTTTCAGTAGGCTGCCTTTTTGTCTTAATGACTGTGTCCTTTGCTTTACAGAAGCTTCTCAGTTTCAGGAGGTCCCATTTATTCATTGTTGTTATTATTGTCTGTCCCACTGGGGCTATACGTAGGAATTGGGCTCCTGTGCCCATGTATTGCAGGCTACTTCCCACTTTCTCTTCTATCAGGTTTAGTGTGTTCTGATTTATATTGAGGTCTTTAATCCATTTGGACTTGATTTTTGTGCATGGTGATAGATAAGGATCTATTTTCATTCTTCTACAGGTTGACATCCAGTTATGCCAGCACCATTTGTTAAAGATACTTTCTTTCTTCCATTGTATAATTTTAGCTTCTTTGTCAAATATGAGGTGTTCATAGGTTTGTGGATTAATTTCCGGGTCTTCGATTTGATTCCATTGGTTACTGTCTCTGTTTTTATGTCAATACCAAGCTGTTTTCATTACTGTAGCTCTGTAATAGAGTTTGAAGTCCGGGATGGTATTACCTCTGGAAATTTCTTTATTGTATAGGATTGTTTTGGCTATACTGGGCTTTTTGTTTTCCCATATAAAGTTAATTATTGTTCTCTCAAGGTCTATGAAGAATTTTGTTGGGATTTTGATAGGGTTTGCATTGAATCTATAGATTGCCTTTGGTAGAATTGCCATTTTTACTATGTTGATCCTACCAATCCAGGAGCATGGGAGATCCTTCCATTTTCTGGTATCCTCTTCAATTTCTTTCTTCAAGGCCTTAAAGTTCTTGTCAAATAGATCTTTCACTTCCTTGGTTAGTATTACCCCAAGATACCTCATGCCATTTGTGGCTATCGTGAAAGGTGATGTTTCTCTTATTTCCCTCTCTGCTTCTTTATCCTTTGTGTATATGAGGGCTACTGACTATTTTGAGTTGATCTTGTATCCTGGCATTTATTTTTATAAACACTGTCATAGTTACTGGTTCACTTGTGTTCTTAATTATTTCTAAATGCATTGGGAAAATGTTGCACTTTCAGAGGTTCTTCTACCATTTGTTGGATGCTTACATCAAATATTTGAAAGGGGAAAATATCATCACTGTCTTGGAGTCATTTAAGTAATTTTTCCCAAATATTGTTTGTTCATTTTATGAGGAAAATGTTTAAAAGACTGTAGTTATTGGAGCAGCCTATGCTAAATAATTTAGGGGATTGGACAAAATGAAACATTATTTAGAAGAAAATGAGCATTTTTTACTTTTCATATGCAGATTATGAGGGGGTGATGAACAAATTTCTCTGTTTCCTCACTGGGGAAAGAGAAAATAACATCCAGGAAATAGAATTCTTTAATATCTTGCAAATTGCTTCCCTGTATTCTAATGTTCAGGTACAAAACCAGGACTCATGCAATTTATAATCCATCAATTAAAAAAGAAACAGGTATCTTGAACTCAAACTTTTGAATTATTAAACTTGAATTTTTAATGAAATGGAAAGCACTGGATACTCCAGCTGCATTTTTGTGGAAAATCAAGATATTCTTATTTGTATTTTTAGTATTTACAATAATACTGAATTTCTATAGCCAAAGGATGACCAAGAATTTTTAGTTACAGTACTGATATTGTGTATTTTGCCCTAATAATGCAACAAGAGAACTAGGACTTTCTGCTGGTCCATTTTCCCATGATGATAATTTCCCATTTAAAAACTGAAATTTTAAAATCATAAAAAAGTTTTAAAGGTAATGAAAAGACCTACAATCACTCGTCCTGAAACTGTGTGATTGATTTTAGTTATTTGTGTGCTTATCAATAAATACAGCTGTGCCTCAATTCTCATGCAGTATAGATGGCAAAGAAGATAGAAAAAGCCTCTACTTGATTTGGCATCAGTGGTTCTGGAGCCTTGTCCCAATAGCAGTGGAGTATTGCAGAGCTCCCAAACTGTAAAGGTCAACGAAGAGGTTCAGAGGTAGGCCAGGTCCTTTTCCAGCCTCCCCACCAGCAGCTGGGCTTTCAGCTTCTACTTTTTCAGGCAGCTGATTTATTTCCTTTTGGGCAGTTCTGAAAGAAATTCAGTTTGGGGCTTGGAGAAAAAAGAATTCCAGCTTCAGACCCTTCATTGCATCTTTGCTCTAGAGGCACTGCAGAATAATGTATGCTCTTTAGTTCAAGTTGCCTCCCAAAGCTCTGTGGGCAGGTCCCCTCTTGCATTCACTTGTGTTCTCATAGCTCAGAAAAAATGTCTCAAACCTGGAAAGACTTAAGACCCTTCTGTAATTGTGTGGGTGGAAGGTGGTTGCACTGTTTCTCCTAAGAGGCTATTGATCTTCTTTTATCCCATTAGATAACCCACTGCATGCTCAGCTAAACTGTGAATGAGGAGCAGGTCTCCACCAATTTCTCTGAGGGCAGCCTCCTTCCAGATTGTGTTCTCTCTAATTGTCATGGGAGAAATCAGAAGACTAATGTCAAGCCGTGATGCCTCCTGGGAAACTGTATACACATAGCAACATAACTGTATACTTGGGAGAAAATAGTGGTTCCCAGAATTGAGGGATAGCTGCATACCAGATACTAGTTTGTACAATTTGCACATGCAAACCCTGCTAAACCTTTCAGTGAAATAGTAAATTTATTTACTTTGTTGCTTTATCTTGATGCCCAGAAAGAATGACTTGTTTGTTCAAATTCACAAAAGTAGATAATAGAAAAGATTGTATTTGAGCCTTGACGCCATAACACTGTACTGTGATGTGGCTTCCCAAAGAGACATTTTGAGATATTGCTCCTCATTAGCTGCATCTTAAAAAGCTACTACTTGGAATTTATAAAAGCTGTGCTTCTTGGTGATGATTATCCACAGGTCCTGTAAGATTAAAATTGGATTTCAAGTTCCGCCACTCTGACACTACAGCCGCAAGAAGTGATACTCTCTTTGTAGTCTCTGTGGCACATGATAGTCTGGACCAGAATGAGTGAATCACCAAGTGTAATACATCCTGAGGATGGGAATGTGCATCCTCTCATTTATTCATCTCCTGTATTGTGCATGCCTGTCATACGTCAGACACAGATATATTACAGCAACTTTTGTGTGATTGCCCTCTGATCATTAAATAACTTAAAATGCAGTGAAAGTTTGGCAGATGTCCTGCATTTCTTTAAACCATTCAAGGTCATGCATAAAGATCCTTGTGGTTACAAAGTTTATGGCACTTTAAAATGAAAGAAACAGATATCTTGAGGGGCTGGAGAGATGCCTCTGAGGTTACTAGTGCATTCTGCTCTCACAGAGGACCATAATTTGGTTTTTATAACCCACATTGATAGACTCACAACAACTCCATAACTCTAGCTCGAAGGGATCCAATGCCCTCTTCTGGTTTCCACAGACACTTACACACATATGCACACACAAAGAGAGATACTCATATGCACATAAATTAAAAACTAAATCATAAATAGAAATAGCCCAATCTACCCAGCTCCCTTAAGCCCTTCTACTCTGGTAAACTCATAGTTGAAATTTATGTCACTAATCAGCATGAGAGAGAAAGAATTGTTTGGAACCACAGAATACCATTTCCAAAGATTCTGTTCCAAAAAGGCTGGAGTCATCAATCACATGTGGAAATTTGTGGCATGGGGCATCTGGCTTTCTTTTGTGGCTGCCAGGAGTCAAGACTTATCCAATGTTGTCTTGAATGGTTTTGTCAGTGTCTAGTGCTCACTTTTTTTACTTGTTGCTCAATAAGTATCTGAAGTAAAAATCTAGCCACCATGAGATTGTCGACTACTGCTGTCTTTCAGTCATTACTCAAAAAGCCATTTCTCTTGCTTTGTTATCAATGAGTTATTTAGAAACCCATGAATTCAACTTTATAATATTGATTTTTTTGCCAATGGGGCTGATTTCTTCCAGAGATATACTTTGTCGATAAGTGTAGATGACACATGAGGGCCTTTATGATGATAATTTTATTGCATTTAATTGGACTGAGGCCTGTTATATTTTTAATGTATCCTTGACATGGTGGTTGTCTTCTGTGAGAGAAACATTACATAACCATGTGTCATTTATTAAATCAGTATTCTCTTTGCACTGCCATAAACAATGACCTTATCTGTGCTTGATCATTAATGGAGAAAAGAAGGTCTGATTCTAGATGTTTGGTTGCTTTATTCAAGTGGAGGTTACCTAGTGTTTAAGGTATAGGTGCTCTTTTGTCTTTTGTTTAAAAAAAGCCTGGATGACCCTATCAGGGATGCTGTTAAGACGATTCCAATATTAGATAAATATTGAACTAGCTTACTTTGGAGTTATTTCAGTCACTGATTTTTTATAATGCTCTTTATCATTTCATGAGGAAAAAGCTACAGTATCAGCCATTTGTTTGTTGTGATTCTCATGTTTGAACTCATCAGTCAATAAAACACAAGTAATGTTAAATTCACTTTAAATTTTGGAAGTAAATGGCTTGCAATATTTTTCCCTATGGCGGAGTTTAAGGTAAAGATTATTGCAATGTAAATATTGCAAACAATGAAAGAAATTAATTCATCTGTAAAAATATTAAAGTTAAAAATTTTAGAGCTGCAGACCTATTTATGGCATTCTTTTACATTTTGTTTCATTTGTGAGATTAGTAAATGGACCCTATTAGTTACTATCACCTCTTAGTGACATTTTAATGTCATGTCATGTAAGTTATGGTAGTGTAGCTAGTCACTGCTCCCACAACTTAACTCATTGTCACTTCCGTGACATTGTGCAGGGAACCAGCCTCCACCTGAGTATTGGCATGCTTCTTAGAAGACTATTATTATTAAGGTATGAATTCAGAGGGTTATATTCTTATAATGGAGAATATATGTTTCTCTTCCTTGTATCTACCCACTTTTACACATTTATAGAATAAGACTCAAGTATCTTAGTCTTCCTTCTCATTCCACATTGGAATACAGACTTTCTGTGTATTCAGAAAAATGCTGAAACATCTTACTCTACTTTGTTAAAACACTTTGGAATAAATATTCCAGTCTTTGAAAACATTCTTAGTGAAATCACTTGCAATGATTTTTGATTCAGTTTCATTTATAATAAATACCTCCCACTCATGTTGACATGAGAGTTATACAAAGCAGAGGAAATTACATGCAAAATAAAATGAGTCAAAATGAGAAAGTTTAAAATTTCAGTGAATTTCAACTCTGCTTTGTACCTGAATATAAGAACACATATGTGTGTGCAGTATCAACTAAAAACATTAAAATTGTCCATTTGGAGACCTGATGAAGTAAGTTATTAGTAATGATTTTACAAGTATATGCATACATAAATATGTTGTTATATATACATCTGCCTGTTCAGATGTATGCATATGCATACACACATAAGCACACATTTGTTCATCTGCTACTTTTAAATTCTGGGCTTTAGTGTCATGAACTCTTAAGCTATTAGGACCATTCCTGATAATCGCGACCCGCCTCTCTTCTTTACCATATTTGTAAATATGCTTTTTTACCATTTTGTCTGGTTGGGGACCATTTTGTTAACACAAATTATGCTATTATTTTATTTTAAGCACTACTTTATACAATAAAATAATCAATGCCAGCTGCTCTAAGCACTTGTGCACTTACAGGGAAAAAATCATATAACATCAGCTTACATTTTAGATGCATTAAAGAATGGACCTTTAATTATCTAACATTTTTAAAACCTATAAAATGTCTCACTGTCCATGATAGACACACCCAACTGAGCTGTGGGCCCACCACTCTTTAGACTTTTCAAATGCTTTTGGGCTTAGCAAAACTCCAAATGTATGTTGCCTGAAGCCCTTCTTTCCCCTCTTTAATTTTGAGACCCCTGTGCATGTGAAGGGAAATGTAATCCATATGTTTCTGATTCATTTACACTGAAATCATCAAAATGTTGTTTTGTAGAGCCATTTGATGTTCTAAACGCTAGTGTGGATTTTTTTTCTCAAATCAGCTTTTAAAAACTTTTCCTTACTACCCCCACTCTACTTTGCAATAGAAAGTCTGATTTTACCAAGGCTAAACAACCCAACAGGGTTGAGTTTTTAAGTTGCTTAAGCAGAGTACGTCCGAGGGTCCCAGATGGTGGGCAGCAGGCTCCCACATTTTTGTGTTGTCCTCACTATGCTCAGTGGGTCATAGTCTCCTGGTTCTGCGTATTACTCTCCCAGCTGTCTCTGCTTTGGATACAATCAAATACATTTTCAAATAAATTTAACAGAACAAGGAATTGTACCCCGTTGACCAAGGTTTCAGTGAAATCTTCATCAAAGACAGGCCATTCTCCTAATTTGTGATCTGCAAGGGAAAAAAGTCTTAAATAGAGAATAACACTCTGTAACATGTCTTCTATTTTAGTCATTAAATCTCTGTTAAAATGTTAATCATTTTACCTACAGTTGCTTTTTTTGTTATTTAAGAAGGAATCTGATATACAGTAATCAAGAGGACGTTTGAACATGTTCTTTTATTGTGGCTGGTGGCTCTGGCCTGTTTCCTAAAGTAATTTGTTTATGGTTACAATTACAAAGCCCTTTGACAACCATTCTATAATGACTCAGACACTGGCCCTGAGAAGAGGTCTTTGTGTGGAAGTCAAACAGACTAGCAAAGCATAAAGAAGGCTAAGTTGAGGTTGGCCATTTCTCAGTGCATGGACAACTGTGCACTGAAAGTACACTTAGAATCAAATCTCCCCCAAACTTGCTGCCTTCTCACAGGAGTTTGGCTTGAGGTAAACAGTCAGAGTTACAGTCATGAGTGTCAGTGGATCTCATACTCTTAAAGAACTTGTTAGAAACAAATTACATTGCACAGATTATATACTTATATGTGAGTGTCTCTGTGGATTTCTATGTCAGTACATCACCACACATTGGATTTGTCCTGATGTAAATGCCAAGGGCTAAGTAACCATATAGCTTCTCTCATCTGGGGCCACATGGACTTACAATGAATATTTCAGATCAGATTAGACTTGATTATAAACTCGTTTTTTTTTTATAGCATGTGAGTGTATGAATTCAATGCAAGAAAAGGAAGAAAATCAAAAGGTTTATCTGGGAGTCTTGACTGGTTTAAAAGGCATGGTGCCTGAGAAACAGGCCTGGTATTCCACAAGGACACTGCCGTGCTCTCCATTCACATCACTGATCTGCAGAGTTCATGCCTCTGCCAGGTTAGGATAACAAACGAAGACAGAGCTCCCAATGAAACCTCTCTCAGAGTGTCAGCATTTGTCATCATATTGCAGAGAGCCAAAGCTTTTGCCTCCTGTGTGATGGTGGCCCAAGGATGCAGAGCTGACTGCACTGCACCAGTGTGCTCTAGCTTGCCTGCAGGCTTTTACAAGGTCCCTGTTGTTCTTTTTCAAAGTATTCCCTGAAAAATGTCTGAGGCAAAATGGTCAAATCATGGCTGGTGTATGCTAGCCACCTGTCCTAATGACAAGAGGAAACATTGGGTGCCCCTATTTGTCTTAAAATCTTCACTTCTTCTCCAAGGGTTGCAGGTGCATGACTGCTATATTTAACCGTACAGGCTGTCACAGAAGCAGTTAAGAGTTTTGATGTATGCATTTGTGTGAGGCAGACTGATCAGCTTTTGCCCCCTGTCCATCTGATGATACAGAAAATTCCACACAATTTGAATTCTCCTTGCCCTTTTCGTTAAGAGGACTAAGTGTTTTCTTGTTCATATATATAGGCATAGATTATTCCTACAAAGCAGCAGTGGAAAATGGCTTTGGAGCAGCTGTTCTCAACAGCTCAGTGCTGTGACCCTTTAATACAGTTCCTTGGTTCTAATAACCCCCAACCATAAAATTATTTTCATCACTACTTCATAACTGTAATTTCGCCACTGTTATAAATTGTAATGTAAATATGATATGTGGTCCCAAAAGGGGTCATGACCCACAGGTTGAGACCCATTGCTTTGGAGGCTAATTTCCGTTCTTTCCCGTTTGGGGAACATGCTGCAGGAACCTGTTCAGTTTCTTCTTTGCTGCCTTACACTCCGTGGCAGTTACTCTTTAGATGCATCTCAGGTATTTTCTGAAATTGTAGTTGGAAGTTTCTTTTATGTTTGCACAATAATTACTTAAAATTGTGTTATAAAAAAACTTTAGTTATGAAATAATCTATTTATATTATCACATATAATCTTCTTCACTAATTGCTGCTTAGGTCTGTTGGTATGTGTTCATTTGTAAACCACTAACAAGTTAACGTAACAATTTACTTCTATGATTGAACTCTATGATACAGGAGCACACCCTACAGAAAGGAGTAACCAAGGCACAGATAACACACATCTCTTCTGATATAATTGGAGTTCAATATCAGTGATGAAAGCATTATACCCTACCGCCTTTTGTGGAACATGATGATAATGTATATATATTCATCTACATTTCCATTAATATTAACGTATAACAATGTTAATACCACCTTCAACATTGATAACAAGGTGAAAAAATGAGTGAGACTTATAGACCTAAGTTCTCTGTAATATATACATACAAATATATACATATATTTGTGTTTATATACATTTTAAAATAAATGGCAAGTCAACTGCATGGTGCTCTTTGGATATGTAACAGTGACTTTATAAACCATCCACTTCCATACACACTCATGTAATTAAATCAATTCATCAAACATATTGTTGAAGAATCTTGGAAATGTGTGGGATACAGGATTAATTAACTCAGATGCATGTAAACTCTAAAAAGTTTGTCAGTCTATTCTCATTATACATATGCTCTTCCATGTATGATTTGTGACAGCTTAAGGACAGATGGCTGTGTAATTTACAACTCTGACTTCAATTATATACTGTGTAGTTCAAGGGAAAATAGCACTCTTATTGCACAGAGAAAGATGTTAGGAATCATTTATGAGAAACATTTGAAATTAGGATCAAAGATGAAACTTTCTTTGTTTGATTTCAAAAAATTGTTCATAAAATAATTTCCAAATATTAATCTTCCTTCTTTGGCAGCTTTTACATTAGGCAATTTGCAAAGTGAAGTATAACTGTTCTTTCTCTTTCGCGTTGTTCATTGCAGATGTTTCAGCCTTGTCAACCCTCCAGAAAGTCCTCCAATCCAGCTCCGCCAGATTGAGAAACTAATGACATATTCCCTGGGCTAATCATTTGGGTGGAGATAAGGAGGTGGGACAAAGAGAAAGAAGTATGAGTACTGCCATGGAAAAGTAGAAAGTGTCCCCTTTCTCTTGTAGTTCCAAAGGGGCTCTTTGTTATAAAACAGCATGATTCTCATTCAAAGCACGGGACACCATGGAAGAACCAAGCTCCTTGCCATTTAAACTTACCATTAACTACCTCAGTACTGTGTACACTTCTCTTGAAGTCCATGTGAGAGTACATGAGTGAGGTGCATGTGGTTGTGATTATGGCACTCTGACAATAATCCATATCCCTACTGCTACCCCATGAACTGTAAACTAGCTGTTTAATGTGAAGAAGCAACATTTAAAATAGAGACAATGAAGTACTGTATTATTTTGTTTGTTTATTTATTTATTTTCTTGGTGATGTGTTTCTTGCCTTTCCATTTGAATATTTTCTAGGTAATGTGCTTTTTGCCTTTCCATTAGAATTTTCCCACTCTAAATAATCTTTCAGACATATTTTATGATTTTATATTTTCCAGAAAATATTCTGTTTGGGGAAGTTAAGATTTCTGTTTGCTTCTCAATTCTTCTATTTCCTTTACATAAATATGTCCCCAGGAACTAAATATTAAAATCTGTTTTTCCAAATGTGCTATAAGAAATCCCCAAGGGAAATTACTTCTAAAGTGTCAGTCTAACTCATTAATTTGGCTGTAGAGTTGAGATATTTTTTCATCACCATGCCTTCCCCAATATGAAACACTTTCAAAAATAAAGATGCATGAAAGATGATTTCTGGACACTTGTTTTCCATTAACATCTTGTCATGCAAATATGTCCAGAATTTTCCCACTTCTAAAGAAAATGCAGAGACAAAGTCTAACAATCCTAGGACTAAAGTCCAGGTGTAAAGAGTATTTCCCCATTATCAGGGTTTCACACATAACACAAAAAACATTATATATCTGGCCTACACATGTCTTACCTTCCACAGAGTGGGCAAGAGGCAGCATAGAAGGTCCTTGAAAACTGAGGTTCCCGTTCTCTTTACCAGGAACTGTACTACCACATTACCAATTGGAATCGTCATTGATAAAGCAGTGCATCTATTTGGTTGGCAAATGATATGCAAGCTTCTTCCTGTTAAGTGTTCTTTTAAAGTAGCAGATTGTGATAAATTAGGGCAAATGAATTTTCTAGTATTTTTGAAAGGTAAATTGACTGTTAAAAATGCTTTGACTACATTTGTAATTGTAGCTTATAATGGAGAACAAGAGGTTGGGATTCTATTGGGAAAAATAATTCTGGTGATATTTCTTCTACATTAGCTCTGGCAACTGTATGAAAGCAAGTAAGTATAAGTTTTCATCTCTGAGCATTTATGTGCGTGTGTGTGTGTGTGTGCGTGTGTGTGTGTGTGTGTATGTGTGTGTGTGTGTGTGTGTGTGTGTGTGTGTGTGTGTGTGTGTTGGGGGGTGATCTTGTAGCAAGTTTGTAGCATATATGATAACTTCCTCTTTTTTTCTATTACCAAGCATAAGACATTGAAAGAGCTTTGACACAACATTTAAAATCTGAACTCCAACCAATGTCAATATTGTATAGCTAATATTGACTTTAATCAAAAAGGTCTGGCTGATATTAAAGCTTATAATGACAAACAAAATTGTAACACTTATCACTAAATTAGCACTATACAAGTATGTGGTGATAACCTCAGCCTAGTGAATGAACTGACTCTTAAAAGATAATAGCACTATTAGTCAGATTTTGCAACAGGGCTATATTATTTATAAATAGATTGCATTTAAGTAATTAGGACAGGAAACTACATAAATTATGTATTATTATTTTAGCTTTAGAATTCATCCTTATTTACTTATAGATCAAGGTATAAAAATATATAAATTTAATGTAGTAAGATAATAGCTATAGATGTTTTATACCACTATTAAAAACGGATCACACTAAGCCGCAATTGTAAAAATTTAAAACATTAGGAAAAGTAGTTGAATTGTGAAATCTGACAGTGCAGTCCTGTATCAGTTTGCACTGTCAAAGCACACTAAACACGGCTTGAAACTTTGTTGGACCCAGTGTAACATTAGCTATTTCCCAGAACAATCAAAGTAACTAACAGTTTTGACTCAATAAAATGAACATCAGTGTGTGACAAGGCATTGGCAGAAATCAAACAGAAAATAGGAAAAAAGTTAACAGTTGATTTAAAAAAACTCACAAAATATTCCCTGTTTAAGCTTACTTCTCTAAAGAGTATATTCTTATTTTAAAGAGTGAGAACACTTTGCTACCATTATTTATTTTAAAGTTTGAGGTAGTTGAAAATTTATGCAAGAAAGTAAGTATTAATTTTGCAAAATTAATACACAAGGATTTTGTGGGTCCTTTACCAATTTTATAAAAACAGATCTTTAATGTAATATCTAATATCACAGCTTCATTTTATGTTGACACTGTTGCTCCAGGCTTGAACATTAGGAAACACTTCAATCTGGTTGTCATGTCCTTCTGATCTTTGAGTATATTGTTCATTTCTTGATCAAGATACTTTGAGTTCATCTTAGATTTTCTTTGTTTCAATCCTAGAATCATTATTTTTTAATTCCTGATTGCTTTTACAGGAAAGTGGTAAAGAACAAGATTTATGGAATCATGTACATTTTGGGGTCCAGGGTCCTCCCCACTGCCCCTCCAGTCCTAGGAGAAGGCAGGGTACACTGCCCTGTGTGAAGTCCAAGGCCTGCCTCCCTCCATCCAGGCTCAGGAAGGTCTGCATTCAAATAGACCAGGATCCCAAAAACCCAGCACTTGCAGTAGAGACAAATGGTTTCTTGAACACCATGTCAGCATGAGTTAGAAAATGCAAACACAAATATGTATACATGTGTACACATCTGTTTTTAACTGTAGCTATAATCTATACATGTACTAAAATACTACAATAGCAAATTCCAAGTCTTCCCTTTTGTTCTCATTGGTTGTTTTCTTTTTTTTTATAAAACTGACAAAATTATATCTTGTTATCCACAATACACTTGCATATGTGCTCCATTCTAATATGCTACTGTAAAAAATGTTTGAGGCAAGTCTTGTCAAGTGGAAGGAAGTTTGAAATATATCAGAACACTAAAATATCTTGGAAGTACATTAATGCCACTGAGCTAGTCCTTGTAAGAAAAAACTATAGTGCCTCAAGAGTAGACATATCAGGAAGACACAGACTTAACCTAGTGATCAAAGTCACTGTCACCAGCAGTGAGAGCCAATGGCCTCAACTGTGCCTTGATGTTCCTGCAAAAAGTACACAATTCTAAGGTAACCAGGAAGAAAGAGCAGACAACAAACCTGAATTGAGGGAAATTGTGGGAAATAAGTTTTATGTCTTTAAAATTGCCAGTATCACAAAAGAGAGAACTGAAGGGCTGCTTCTGATTAGAAGGGGCCTGAAGAGACATCGAATTAATGGAAGACACAATTCTAGATAATTCAGACTGGATCCTGGATCTTAGACCTTTTCTTCCTGGCCTTTGTTATTCTTGTTGCCAGAAGAAGAACTGTTGAGACAGCTGGTGAATTTTAAATAATGTAAGTAAATTAGATAATAGAAGAGGATACCACCATAATTTTCATTACTGTGGTTTTATTAAGAAATAGTCAATTATTTAAGGCAATGAATATTGAATGCTTAAAAGACAGGGTAGTATCATGTCTACAACTTGACAATGTGGCAATGAAGTAGGCTGCTTTCTATATAATTTTTGAAAATTTTCTAGAAACCTGATTATTTTAAACAAAAACTTTAATTAAATAAATGAGAAAGATTTTGCTTTATCTGTCCCTCATCATACTTCTCATTATATTTATGTGTTTACTTCTGTCACCTTCTGGAAGAGCAAACAAGTCCCTGTTAAGACACCAGAGGCCACCATATCTGTCCTACTCCAATGCTGGTATAGATTCATCTACTTTCATGCCCAATTTTTTTTTCTGGTGATTTAAATCTTTTTTTTATTTTTATTGCTTTATAAATAATACCATTCAAAACTTCTACTTCTCCCTTCCTCCCATTTCCCTCCCGCTCCCCGACTCACCCTCCCCATTGCCCCTCCAGTCCTAGGAGAAGGCAGGGTACACTGCCCTGTGTGAAGTCCAAGGCCTGCCTCCCTCCATCCAGGCTCAGGAAGGTCTGCATTCAAATAGACCAGGATCCCAAAAACCCAGCACTTGCAGTAGAGACAAATCCCAGCTCCACTATCATTGGCCTCTCAATCTACCCCAATATTCCACCATGTTCAGAGGGTCCAGCTTGATCACATGCTAGTTCAGTCCCAGTCCAGCTCCCGTGAGCTCCCATTAGATCAGGCACACTGTCTTAGTGGGTGGACCAACCCCTCGTGGTCCCAACTTCCTTGCTCATATTCTCCCTCCCTCTGCTCCTCAACTGGACCTTGGTAGCTCAGTGCAGTACTCCGATGTGGGTCCCCATTTCCATCTGTTGCCGGACAAAGGTTCTATGGTGATATTCAAGATAGTCATTAGACTGACTACTGGACAAGGCCAGTTCAGACACCCTCTCCTCCACTTACCAGTGTCCCAGCTGAGGACATACCCGTGGACACCTGGGAACCCCTCCAAAGCCAAGCCTCCTGCCAACCCCAAAATGGCTGCTCCCCACCAAGACATCCTCTTCCCTGTTCCTATATTTGTACCTCCTCCTTCTCAATCATCCCACTCCCCCAAGCTCTCCTCAACCCTCTCCCCTCCCCTCTTTCCCCCCTCTCTTTCTTTCTTCAAGGCCTTAAAGTTCTTGTCAAATAGGTCTTTCACTTCCTTGGTTAGTGTTACCCCAAGATATTTTATGCTATCTGTGGCTGTCGTGAAAGGTGATGTTTCTCAGATTTCCCTCTCTGCTTCTTTATTCTTTGTGTACAGAAGGGCTACTGACTTTTTTGAGTTGATCTTGTATCCTGCCACTTCACTAAAGTGACTTATCAGCTGTAGGAGTTCTTTGGTAGAGTTTTTTGGGTCACTTATGTACACTGTCATATCATCTGCAAATAACGAAAGTTTGACTTCTTCCTTTCCAATTCGAATCCTATTATCTCTTTATGTTTTCTTATTGCTATTGCTAGAAATTCAAGCACTATATTGAAGAGATATGGAGAGATTGGACAGCCTTGTTTTGTTCCTGATTTTAGTGGAATTGCTTTGAGTTTCTCTCCATTTAATTTGATGGTAGCTGTCGGCTTGCTGTATATTGCTTTTATTATATTTAGATATGATCCTTGTATCCATAATCTCTCCAAGACCTTTATTATAAAGGGGTATTGAATTTCGTCAAATGCTTTTTCAGCATCTAATGAAATGATCTTATGGTTTTTTTCTTTCAGTTTATTTATATGATGGATTACATTGATAGATTTTCTTATGTTGAACCAGCCCTGCATCTCTGGGATGAAGCCTACTTGATCATAATGGATGATTTTTTTGATGTGTTCTTGGATTTGGTTTGCCAGTATTTTATTGAGAATTTTTGCATCGATGTTCATGAATGAGATTGGTCTGTAATTCTCTTTCTTGGTTGCGTCTTTGTGTGGTTTTGGTATCAGGGTAACTGTAGCTTCATAAAAAAGAGTTTGGCAAAGACTCTTCTGTTTCTATTATGTGAAACAAATTAAGGAGTATAGGTATTAGCTCTTCTTGGAAGTTCTGGTAGAATTCTGCATTAAAACCATCTGGTCCTGGGCTTTTTTTTGGTTGGGAGGTTTTTGATGACAGCTTCTATTTCCTCGTGACTTAGGTCTATTTAAATTGTTCACCTGGTCTTGATTTAATTTCGGTATATGGTATTTATCTAAAAAACTGTCCATTTCTTTTACATTTTCCAATTTTGTGGCATACAGGCTTTTATAGTAAGACCTAATGATTCTCTGAATTTCCTCAGTGTCTGTTATTATGTCCCCCTTTTCATTTCTGATCTTGTTAATTTGAGTGTTCTCTCTCCACTTTTCGATTAGTTTGGATAGGGGTTTGTCAATCTTGTTGATTTTCTCAAGGAACCACCTCTATTTTTCATTGATTCTTTGGAGGATTGTTTTCTGTGTCTCTATTTTGTTGATTTCAGCCCTCAGTTTGATTATTTCCAGTCTCTATTCCTCCTGGGTGAGTCTTCTTTTTTTCTAGAGCTTTCAGGTATGTTGTTAAGTCACTAATGTGTGCTTTCTCCATTTTCTTTATGTGGGCACTAAGTGCTATTAACTTTCCTCTTAGCACTGCTTTCATAGTGTCCCATAGGTTGGGGTATGTTGTGTCTTTATTTTCGTTGAATTCAAGGAAGACTTTAATTTCTTTCTTTATTTCTTCCTTGACCCAAGAGTGGTTCAGTAGTTGACTGTTCACTGTCCATGAGTTTGTAGGCTTTCTGGGGGTGGAATTGTTGTTCAATTCTAACTTTACTCCATGATGATCCGATAAGACACAGGAGGTTACTCCAATTTTTTTGTATCTGTGGATGTTTGCTTTGTTATCAAGTATGTGATCAATTTTCGAGAAGGTTCCATGAGATGCTGAGAAGAAGGTGTATTCTTTCCTGTTTGGGTGGAAGGTTCTATAGATGTCTGTTAAATCCATTTGATACATTACATCTGTTAGTTCTCGTATTTCTCTGTTAAGTTTCTGTCTGGTTGATGAGAGAGGAGTGTTGAAATCTCCTACTATTAGAATGTGGGGTTTGATGTGTGCTTTGAGTTCTAGTAATATTTCTTTTACATATGTGGGTGCTTTTATATTAGGGGCATGGATATTCAGCATTGAGACTTCATTTTGATGAATTGTTCCTGATATGAGTATAAAGTTTCCTTTTCCATCCCTTCTGACTGACTTCAGTTTGAAATCAATTTTGTTCGATATTAGGATAGCCACACCTGCTTGTTTCTAAGGTCCGTTTGATCGGAAAACATTTTCACAACCCTTTACTCTGAGGTAGTGTCTGTCTTTGAGTTTGAGGTATGATTTTGTAAACAGCAGAATGTTGAATCTTGTTTCTGTATCCATTCTCTTAATCTGTGCCTTTTTATAGGTGAATTGAGTCCATTGATATTAAGTGATAATAAGGACCAGTGGTTGTTTACTTGGGTTATTTTTTTGGTGTTAGTGTTTGTGTGTTTCCCTTCTTTGAGTTGTGCTGGTGGAGGGTTTTCAGCTGTCTGTGCTATTGTGGGTGTTGTTGGCTTTCTTTGGTTAAGGTTTTCCCTCTAGTACTTTCTGTAAGGCTGGGTTTGTGCATATGTATTGTTTAAATCTGTTTTTATCCTAGAATATCTTGTTTTCTCCATCGATGGTGATTGAAAGCTATGCTGGGTATAGTAATCTGGGCTTGCATCCATGGTCTCTTAGTGTCTGCAGCACATCTATCCAAGACCTTCTGGCTTTCATGGTTTCCATAGAGAAGTCAGGTGTAATTCTGATAGGTTTACCGTTATATGTGACTTGACCTTTTTCCTTTGCAGCTCTTAATATTATTTCTTTATTCTGTATGCTTGGTGTTTTGATTATTATATGGCGAGGGGACGGTTTTTTTGATCCAGTCTATTTGATGTTCTGTAAGCTTCTTGTACCTTCATAGGAATATCCTTCTTTAGGTTGGGAAAGTTTTCTTCTATAATTATGTTGAATATATTTCCTGGGCCTTTGAGATGTGCTTCTTCTCCTTCTTCTACCCCTATTATTCTTAGGTTTGGTCTTTTCATGGTGTCCCAAATTTCCTGGATGTTTTGTGTTAAGAATTTGTTGGATTTGCTCTTTTCTTTGGTCAATGAGTTTATTTCCTCTATAGTATTTTCAGTGTCTGAAATTCTTTCTTTTATCTCTTGTATTCTATTGGTTATACTTGTCTCTGTAGTTCCTACTCATTTACCCATATTTTCCATATCCAGCCTTTCCTAGGTTTGTGTTTTCTTTATTACCTCCATTTCGGTCTTCAAGTTTTGAACTGTTTCCTTTACCTGTTTGATTGCTTTTTTCTTGGTTTTCTTGTGTATCTTTGAGGGATTTACTAATTTCTTCTAACTTTTTGTTTGTCTTATCTTCCATTTCTTTAAGGGAGTTTTTCACATCCTGTTTAATGATCTCTATCATTTTTATAATGGTACGTTTAAAGTCGATTTCTTCCACTGCTTCTGGATTAGGGTGTTCAGGTCTTCCTGTTGGGTGCTTGCTGGATTCTTGTGATATCATGTTGCTTTTCAGGTTGTTGGAGGAATTCTTGCATTGGCGCCTGCCCATCTCTTCCTTCAAATGTGGCCAGGGGAGTCTAGATGTCTTGGTCCAAACTCTGCTGTGGCTGACTGTGTACTTGGGGTTTTTTCTTGGTCTGTCCTCTCTTAGGTACCCTCAGCACTGGAGCTGGCTCTCAGATGCCCTCCACCCTGAAGCAGGCTGTGTTGGTGGATCCCTCTGGATGGGGCCCAGCACAGGAACAGGGCCCCTAGCTGGGCCAAGGACCCTGCAGACAAAAGAGCGGGCTTGGTGGGGAGTAGGGTCTCTGGGAACAAAGAAGCCTCTGGGGCAGGCACACTCACCACTGGATCCCCAGACCCTCAGCCCCGAAGCAGGCTGAGTTGGGGGGTCCTATCGCCCAGCAGATGGAAAGGGTTGCTTGGTGGGAAGATGGAAAGGGGCAAACAGAGGAAGCCAGTAGCCAGGGAGACCTTAATTCTTTTCTTGACTGCAGAAAAACAACAAAGAGAAACTGTTTGTCTCTTCACTCTCAGCCAGCTATCCTATTTGCTTCTATCTAGCTGGTCTAAGAAAACAATAATGCTGCCTGCTGTGGGTAGTGTCCTATAATTGCAGATTTCAGTTTGTCCCACATATCTAAAGTAACGAAAGACAAATGAATGCATGTGTTAGGGAGGAGAGCAAAGTATAGGAATTCAATATACTTCTTAAATGTACGTCTAGCAAATAAAGAATAAAGTGCCAAATGGATGATTGAGAGATTTAAAAATCATAGATACAGTATTTGCCCTAAATATATAGACTTAGCTTTTGAAACTAGTGAAACCAATCCTACGTTTAAATCCTTTGCAGTTGATTAGTTTCCTTTCTAATGACACTAATAGTGTAATATAATGTTGTTTTCTTCAAGTACATATCTGAGCATATCTATACATGCACCAGCTTGCAAGTGATTGATATAAAGTCATAATCAATGCTGGTATGATAATTCAAAGGATTTTCCTTTAAGCTTTAAGTCCCTTCTAGTCTCTTAAGTTCTGACTGATGACTTCAAATAATACAAGAACTAATTTGGTCCAAGATTCCATATCTGAAATGTCACCAAATATCAGTGTTTATACAGAAACCATTAGAAAGCACTGCACATGGTATATGTTTCAAGAGAATGAGCTGAAGTGTGGAAAAGTGTGGCATCTGGAATATTTTGTGTGTGATTCCCCACACAAAATGGCTTTGGAGGAGTGAACAAATAGTGCCCTTCTATTCCACTGAAATTCTCTTTAATCAATAATGACAAAAGGCAGTCTGTTGTCACTGCACATGTATTGAGAGGTTCTTCAGGTAGATCTATTGTGCCTATGAAATCCAGCTTTTATATGCAAACATTTATCCTCAACAATTGGCTACTGAGTAAATGAGTACATTGTGCATGTGTTGACATACCTGTTCTCAATTTAATCATTTGTTTACTTAACTGGTGCTTGTTAACTTATCAAAACTTAACTCCAGAACATGAACATGATTAATTGTCTTGTCTCCAGTGCAAAATGATTATTATCAATGAGCTTTTGATATATACAGATTGTCTAATGATATTGGAAGTATAAATAAATTATGCCATAGGTAGCAGTTTCCCTACCACATGGAAACTGGCTTTGAAGTTCCTAGTACCATCATACCCAGGCTTCAAGACTAAAGTATGAAATACCTTTGAAAACCCTCCTAGATTCACTACATGTTTCCATATGGCTGTAAAGATGAGCAGTCAGTTGGTTTAAGAGCCATCCACTCAAGTCTCAAGAGAGCAGCAAATGAGCATTCAGCTGGTTTTAGAGCCATCCTCTCAGGTCTCAAGACCACCTTCATTAGTACATGGATCCCTTTCTTAGACCCTAAAAGAAAAGTTATTTAGGTTGTCTGGACATGATACTATGTGAAAGGGCTCCAAAGAGTGTCTGGTATGTGGCACTAACCATACCTATGACGTTCCAAGGCAACTGAGAGCACTGGAATATTTCTTATCAGCAGAGTACCCTAAGGTAATCTTTAAGTCACATTGGAAAGCCAGGAAATGTCAGCTACTATACTGAATGTTCTGATTATCAGGTCATGAGTGGGAAAGTTTGCCACTTTTCATTTGAAAACTAGATGTTCAATGTCTAGTAAATGTTACTATTATAGAACAATGCTATGCCCAAGACATACTGGAGTTAATAAATATAAGTGACATTAGAACAACATAAGCTTACATCATGAAAATATCCAGCAACATGTTATTTGTTGAGCTTGATGAATGTTACCTTGGAGTGATTTTTTTCTATTCATTTTATATACCAACCACGTTTTCCCCTCTATTTTCTCCTCCTCCTACTTTCACCCAAGTCAAGTCACCCCCATCCACTCCTCAGAAAAGATAAGGCTTCCCATGGGGAGTCAACAAAGCCTGGTATATTCAGATGAGGCAGGACCAAACCCCTTTCCACTGTATCAAGGCTGAGCAAGGTATCCTACTATATGGAATGGGCTCCAAAATGTCAGTTTATGCACCAAGGATAGATCCTGGTCCCACAAACAGACTGGTCTATACAACTGTTACCCACAGCAATTTTTTAAGTTGCTGATAATTCCAAAACAGCAGTTCATCTTCCACATTTTTCCCTTTCCAGATTAATGGATTCTAAACATCGAAATCTAGTGCAAAGCTTCTAAGTCACCTCTTCCTCTTCATAGGCTGCTTACATAGTTTTATGCATTATCAAATTTTCCACATACAAATGTGTAACTGAGGGACTAATTATCAGCTCTTAAAACATTTAAAAACGTAATACCAAAGGTTTGTACCTGGTCTTATTGTATCTAGTTATGCCATGTTCGGTTGATATCCCTGGTAGGCCTGCTCTTTTCTGAAGGGAGACACAGGAGCAGTGGATCTGGAGGAGAGGGGACTTAGGGTGAGACTGGGAGAAGTGGAAGGAGAAGAGGCAATGGTCTGGATGTATTGTATAAGAGAAGAAAAAAATTAAATTTTCTTTAAAAAAAATCTCATATAGTTAAACTGCAATTTTCTATGTTACCAGCAGGTGCTGACAACTAGCATGATATGTTTCCATTTCAAATGTATCAGACTGGAAGCTTTGAATTCAGAGGGGAATCCAGTGTCATGCATAGTTAAATGGGTATAATGGACTTTGTGTGAGATAAATTGGCCTGCAACAAGCAAGGCCTATAGATATACTAGACTGACCTTACTGGAGCACTGAAAACTTAGCATTTAGTGCTCACTCAATCTTTTCTATTTAGCAGAAGCTTGATGCTTCTTCAAGGCACACAACTCACTGCTATCAGGACCAAGAACCAGAAAAATGGAAACTAATAGTAAATTTGCCTTGGCTTTTTCTCTTTTGTTACTTCACACGCAGAACAATGGTCATTAAGTTATTTCAATGGTAGCTTAGTCTCTGTGTATTAAAGTGGGTTTTTGTCATTAAAGATATATTAAAATACTAACACAAAGAAATACTTGACAAAAGACAAAAGTATGGACATGCCATTGCCATTAAATGCACCTTGGGAGATGTAGAGGCAAACACAGGTGCTGAGTTATTTGCCTTCTGTATCTGAAATAGTCTGAAAACACTATTTTCTGGGAGGATTAAATATTCAACTTCAGAAAAGAAGGAAATTAAATTTAGTATTGATCCAAAATAAAATAAAATCTCCTGTTTCAGAGCCCCTAATATTCAGGTAAAATGCGCAGTGAAGAGAGGATTGGAAATACATGCTTCATTTACTATTGCTCTAGGGCAGATGCAGTCAGAAAGTGTTTAGAGTTCAAAAACATGAGGTTTCATCATCAGAGAAGCTACACAGAGTGCTGCTGGGGAAGGAAGAATATAAGAATATAGTCACTTATGCAGGACTGCGTGCTTGACTTAACCCACACAGGAGACAAAAGACTCAGGCTCTTCATATGTGTAATGGAGTTGTGACATCCTTAGGGGTAGTGTATATGAATGATACATGAAATCATGTGAGTCTATTAAAAGGGTCTCAAGAATTCATTTAAGTAAACGCTCACTGATACAGAACAGATTAGATGCCACCGCGACCCAGCAGCTGATCCAACCGCTCCTTCCTCTGG
>PVIU01026168.1:0-22444 GCA_004026605.1 Ondatra zibethicus | reverse complement strand
TTTTTTTTTTTTTAACCATTTGGCCTTGCTCTATACTAAGCTGGACAGAGTCATTTATGTGTCTTGCAGAGTCTTTTTACACAAGAGATATACAAGCTATAGTGTTTGGAGCTGAACAGGACCTAAAAATTGAGTCCCATATCTCTTTATTTCCAGATAGAGGAAAAAGTCTATTGGGGACGAAGCAATGCAAAGACCGGTCTCCCACTTCCAGCTCTCTCCACAACATTCTGACTCAGGAACTCCTCAGGTATTTCTACACATAAACAAATTAAAGGATTTGCTTTTTAGCCCTAATTTAGGTTGAAGAAGGTACAGTAGCCCTGTATTTTAGCTGCAAAGAGTTTGGTGCATAAATGGTCTTCCACCTCCTTTAAGACACCATCGGGTATTACAGATGTTGGCGTCTGCCCCATATCTTGATAATGTAATGATAAAAACTGTTTTTACTCCATTTAAGACCTAACCATGGGACTGAGAGGTTGAGCGGCAGTAAAAGCAATTGCTGCTCTTGCAGAAGACCTAAGTTTGGTTCCCAGCACCACATAGTGACTCACAACCATACACAGCTGCAGCTCCAGGGATCCCATGCCCTCTTCTGACTTCTTCAAGCCATGTATATTTGTGGTCCACACGCTTACATGCAGAGAAAACACTTGTAGACATAAAAGGTAAAATAGGTCAATTTAAACTTTTTAAAATTAAATAGAATTTTAAAAGATAATCATTTTATACTCTGATATCAAATTATCGGAATTCACATTCTAAATTCTTCTGCTTGCTTCCTGTGTGATCCGAAGAAAATTTTCAGGGTCTCTATGACTCATTTTCCTCCTTGATGAAACAAAATTGGTAAGGAGGAAGCAAGCTAATGAATAGAAAGCCCGAGAACAGATCTCTTGCTCATAGCAAACACTTAACAAAAGTCAGCTTTCATTGCTATTAATATCATTATTATACTCTCCCAGCAATATTATGGATTATCAAGGATTTGCTCGTGGTTGTTAAGTAGAAATTTTGCTTTGGGGCTTGTATGCTTTGCCATCTTCCAAAAGCCCCTTCACGACGGGGACCATGCCGTACCTGATTTATGCATTCTCTGTTACCGGGGATGGGTCTCTGTATTAACTGGGCCCTCAACTAAGAACTGGTGAGTCACTGACTTATCTGCACCTCTTCTAACAAGGGGCATGCAGGAATGGCCCCTTCATCAGCTTCAGGAAAGCCTAACTTTCTGATTTCCAAGAGGAAACAATTTTTAAAAATTTCTTGGCATGCATGAGACCTGCAGTCATTCCTAAATGGGATAACTACATTAACTCCTCCCCTCCAGGCCTAGAAATCTATGCAAAGAGGAGGCTGAAAGATTGTGAGAGCCAGAGGTGGGAAACTCCAGGAAACAGCATCTTACAGACACAGCAGGGTTGATACATATATTTACCGGGAGAGACTGTGACCACAAGCACAAGACTTACATACATTGAAGCCAGACAAAAGCCTAGCGGGGAGAAGGGAACATGAGAAACAAGTCCTACCCCAAGCAAGAAACAATCTGTTTCTGACAGCTGTTAGAAAAGGGAACATCAGTTTCCCCAGTGGAATGACTGTGGGTTAAGCAACCATACTCCAGGGCAAGCCTCATGCTCAGGAGTACTTGACTGCAAAACTGACTCTGAGTTTTGTTTCGTTAATGTGTGTGTGTACTTTCTTTTGTTATGGTTCGGAGGTTTTTTGTTTTGTTTTTTTTTTTTTTGCTCCTTTAGTTTTATTTTGTTTTGTTTTGTTTAAGGGAAGTATATTCTGAAGGGGAAGAAAGAACATAAAGTTGAATGGGCAGGGAGAGGGGGTGGCTCTGAGGGGACTTGAGGAAGGGGAAGGAATATATATATATTGTGTGTGTTTGTGTGTGTGTGTGTGTGTGTGTGTGTGTGTGTATACAGTCTAAGGTTCTCAATAAATAAATTAAATAAAAAGCTGTCTAGTACTGGGGGTGACTCAGTGGCAAATCGCTGCTTAGCATGTACCAGGCTCTGGGTTAAATCCCGAGAAACACACATACACACACAAATAGAGGCATATGCGCCCACACAAAATTTAACCAATTAAGGGGAAATTCCAGACACTCCTTGAAGTGTGGGACATGAAGGCAAGTCACCTGCTCTTTGTGCCAACTAAAAACAGGACCAAAAAGAAAAGGGCCCACCTAAACTGAAGGGGATTATGCTAGATTTCAAGAACTCCCTCTATTTCTCTAGAGTGAAGCTTTAGTAAACTTTCAATGTGGGGGCTGTGCATCCCCAGACCCTGAATTTCCTGCAAACAACTTGTTATGCTTGCAGCTGCTCTGAGCAAAACAACTTGTTTTCCTGTATTTGCAGCTGTTCTGAGCAGGAGACCCTCGGGAGTTCCTGATGGCAGGGGAGTGGTTTCTGGTGGGTTTGGCTGGGGTGTGGCTATCAGTTAAGGATCCCTATATAAACTGCCCTGGTACACAACCAAGGGGGCGTTCTTGTAAAATTCAAGGATGACCTGTATTTCTCTGTCTGTCTGTGTCAATCTCCAGCCTGAGACTCGCGAACTGTCACATAGTACAGGCACATAGCGAATAGCGCAAAGAGCAGACGTGGCTTTGTGCTTTACATTTCAAAAACAGTTAAGTGTTTTGTTTTCTGGAGATTTGTAAAAAAAAAGATGGATCCAGCTTGAGTCCTGGCATGGATGACCTCAAGCAAACACACAGACATCCTCCTATGTGAGTTTGACGTTAGACACTGGGCCAGAGACCTGAGGTCAGTGCGAGTACCTATATCTGGAGCATCATCCAGATGACTAGGACCACCTCCTCCTCCCCTGGTCCAGCAGGGAAGGATGAGCTGGGGGAGAAGGCAGGGTGAGACTGTAAGGACTTGATGATGTCATTTCTCTGTTGCAGTCTAAACCCTTGGGGAGAAAGGCGTGGTGTAAATACCAGCTTTGTCAGGAACTCAGAGTCCAACTCTAAATCACTTTCTCTGCCTCAACACTCTGAACACAGCCATTTCTAGGAAAAGTGAGCCAAGACTGCTTGAGGGATGGCTGTGGACTATGACCCAGTAGAGTATTGGGGGTCTTGTCAAACAGGCTTTCCAAACTTTCCTTCCTACCAAGGATGTCTCCAAGTAGCCAGACACCATTCTGTCTAACCAGGAAGTTCCCTAGCCCTGACCCCAATGTTTCCCTTCATTTCCTCTTATTTACCCTTTGACCCAAATGTAACCTAAGTATTTAACCTCATTTATTACCTGAAAATTGCCAGTGTTTGTTCTATGTAGCAACAATTAATTTTTAAAAACAAATCTAAGATTGGGCCAAACCAATGTGCCTGATTTTTTTCCACTTGAAATAATCTGTCTCGGTATTTAACTCGGATGGTTGACCTTTGCTCCACCAGCATCCCACAGATATCCCATTCCTCTTGCTTGTGGTCCTTCCTCCTGCATATCTCTTAATTTTCAAAGCCTGTTTCAGAATAGGCTGTTTCTCCTCCTTAGAAACACTTCTCTGATGTTCTACCTGTAATGGTTTGCTGCGGATCCCCAGCAGCTTGCTGTGGAAAGCCGCCAGTCCCAGGCAGGGACTGCGCATGAGACCACGCGGCAGGAAGGTGGCTGGTCCCCAGCAAGCCTTGTGGGCTGCTGGCTGGTCCCCAGCGGCAGACAGTGGGTCCCCGGATGGTGCAGGTCCCCGGCAGTGAGCAGCCCTAGGCAAGGACGGTGCATGAGACCACGAGGAAGGTCTCCAGGTCTCCATGTGGCAGTTGGGGGGGGGGGCGGGCAAGAGAGAGACAGATAGGCACACCATACAGAGTGGAGTTGGACATTCATTTAGGGGTTATGGAAGGGGAGAAGGGCAGAAAAGGGGAGGGAGGGAGGGAGGGAGGGAGATAAAGAGAGAGAGAGAGAGAGAGAGAGAGAGAGAGAACAGAGAGAACAGAGAGAACAGAGAGACTAAGGCTGCAAGCAGGAAGGAAGACCTGCCTGCCTCAGCGGATGGGGGGGGAAGTGGGCGTGGGTTGTCTCTTAAAGAGACAGAACAACCATTACACTACACCCCTTTCCAGGTTGCACAGCTGCCACCTTCTCCGTGTTCCAAGAGGACTTGTGGGGACTCTGTATTTACCACAGCAAGAAGTTCTCCGGAATCTTCTGGGACCACTGATGGAGATGTCCAAGCAAGTCTCTGAAATCCCACAAACCAGAAAAACTGTCTAGTTTTTGAACCCTAGGTAAACACCTTTAGATTTGGTAAGGTTTTTTTCTTTTTTCTAGTTCTATGAGATACTATGTTCACTGGCAGATGGACATACTGAAGAAGAAAGAACCAGAAGTTAAAATGGAACTGGAAGATAGAGGAATTCTTCTTTTTTTAAAAAAAGATCTGTTTATTATGTATACAGTGTTCTGCCTGCATGTATGCCTGCAGGCAAGAAGAGGACACCAGATCTTGTTACAAATGGTTGTGAGCTGCCATTTGGTTGCCAAAATTGAACTCAGGACCTCTGGGAGAGCAGCCGGTGCTCTTAACCACTGAGCCATCTCTCCAGCCCCAGTAGAGGAACTCTTAAAGGCAGAGAACTTTTTTTAATTTCTTAAATTTAATTGCATGTATCGTGTGTGGGTGTGTGTGTGTGTGTGTGTGTGTGTGTCCTGAGGATCAAACTCAGGTCCTCATGCTTGTGTGGCAAGTGTTTTTACCCACTGAGCCATCTCAGCCAACCCAAAGATATTTTTTAAAGAGAAATTTCATCACTCAAGAGGAGTTAAGACCTCAAACAGAGATGCACAGGGTGAACATGTCACGCTCAGACCTAACAGCTGCTGTGGACTCTGGCTGAGGGTAAGAACTGATGTGTCAGCTAACACTTTGCCCGTGACACGTGTGCAAGGTCTCAGGCTGAGGCTCCAGGGCAGTAACAGGATGAGGCAGGGGCCAGCATGTTCCAGCTCCTGCCTTGGCACAGTACACGGTCTGCCTCCCCAGCAGGAGCTGGTTCTAGGGCTGTCTGGCCCCTACTCTCCTGAGCTCGATTGGCTGACCCTGGGGCTAAAAGTAACCTATAGCTTAGGACACAGGATCTGACTTCTCCTTTTAACACGCGAGTCAGGTCACATTTCTCTTTTGTTCTCAATGCTTCCATGGTCTCCCCAGTCATCAGAATATGACCTAGGGCCTCATTGTATAGACCCAGCCACTTACAAGTTCTCTGCATTGTGTTCCTATCTGACCTCCTTGCTTTACTCAAGTGTGTGTGTGTGTGTGTGTGTGTGTGTGTGTGTGTGTGTGTGTGTTTCCTTTTACCAGTCTGTTGTTAGGATTCTTTCTCCAAAAGAAATCCACTCCTCCAGGCAAAGGCATGGGCTTGCTCCCTCCTGCACCCAAGTCTAGTTGGCTGTTGCAGCTTGAGAGACCTCTCCCATGATCTCTTATCTAGGACAAGCCCCTCCTCTCCTAGTCACTCACTCTGCTGCATGCACTTCCATCTCCCCCACATCTATCTCTCACCTTACTTTTACATGCTGCCTATTTGCTCGCTGCTTTGTCTGGCTCAGGCTGCGTTTGCTTATAGCATGTCCTCTGGCAGCAGAAACTGCAGTTTGTTCACCGTTACACATCCAAGTGCCTGGCACATAGTAAGTGGTCAGGATACAGCTGTTAAGAGGAGGAGGAGGAAATGGGGACATCTAAGGCCCTCATCCTCAGGGAGGATCCTGGGACCCAGAACAGGAAGATCTTGTTCAAGGTGACACTTGGCAGCTCATGGGTAGCAGACCCAGAACTCACCACCTTCCCTAGCTTTCCCATGGAGGCTTCAGTGCCCATCCATGCTGACCACGACCTAGAGAAGGACCTTTCACCTTCATCGTTTACCACTGCGTGCCTCAAGGTGAAGCCTGAACCAGTTCTCAAGGTTGTTGCCAGATCGTCTGTGCCCAAGTCTCTTATCTCTGACTCACTCTGAATCTAAATGAGAAGTTGTGTTCAGAAACCAGATCAAGATGGCCACAGGCTAAAGGTGACCAGCAATGGTCACAGAAGATGAGACACTTAAGCTAGTCCAGTGGCTCTAGCTGACATGGAGTTAGAAGGTAGAAAGAGTCCTTGACAACACAGGACAGTGCGGACTGGAATGTGAGTGAGTGCCAGCAGGAAAATGTTCGAATCCTGCAGAGGGAGGAAAATCCTGCACAGAGGTAGGTTTCATCCATGCATGTAAGACCCATCCCTCATTCAGCACTTGTATGTTACATGCCTGCTAGTGTTTTGGTGCTAGACTAAGGACAAGGGCATGAGGAGGATGACCTGGAGACATCTCACAAACCTAAAGAGCCTCGGCATGGATCGTATGCCCACAAAGAACCTCTTTCCAGAATAGATTTGTCATTGGATAAAATGCTAGACATCGAGGGCTCAAACAAGTCAAACTAAGAACCAAAGACTAGCCACATCAGCTTCTGTCCTCTGTTTCAGTGGCCTGGGTAATAATCATGACCTGAGCATTGTATCATGAGGGGCTATCTGGGTCCTGCCCCCTAAGAATAAACAGCAAATGTGGAAGTCCCCATCACAGCTCATTCCACAGCTTCTGAGCTCAAGGACCAGCAGGCCTCTTCCATCATCAGGTCCCTTCTTGGGTCTGACCTTGGTGCACATTTTACATGTATTTTTTTTCTCTTTTCTCAACACTGGTGATTGAATATGGAGCCTTAGATGTACTAGTTTGATTCTTTCAGAGAGATGGAGAAGGGTGAAGGAATTGAGGGGAGACAGGGAGGGGAAGCCATGATCAAAATATAGTGTATATTTATTTTCAATAAAACAAATTTGATCTCATTTAATCACCATGAATAATTTCCTAGATATCTGAGTGTGTCCCCCCCCCCTTTTAGTATCTTTTACTAATGAATTCATTTAAAAATTGGGCTGATGGCTTGTCAACGGCAGACCTCTTTCATATGCCCAAGACCTTGCATTTCAGGCCAATAAATAATTGCTCATTCAGCACATCATGCTTGGTAGCCACCTCACAAAAATTTATACTTGCTTTAGGGAGATGTACAGAAGGTTAGAGAAGATTGGCGGGTGCAGAAGCAGACGACGGCTGGGAATTCCCAACTCTGACCATTGACAGTCAGAGGGAAATCCTTGCTCTCATCTCAGCCTTCCTGTCTATAAAATGGGATGAGCAATTCATGCTCCCTCGGTCTCGTTGGGTTGTTGTGAGACTCCATAAAAAATTACAAATGAGCAGGAGCATTCTGAACTATAAAATTCCACAAAAACATAAGTTAGAGGAAAAATGGCATGCTGGAAAAACACTGAACTCAAAGTGACAGGCTGAGCAAGGGCAGAGTCTACCACATGCTTTCCCTGGGAACAAGTTTCCTTGTCAATAAAAAAGACCTGTTGCCAAAACAGAGGCACCACACATAAAAGCATCACTCATTGGATCCTGGTACCAAGCAGATCCTCACTCTATATCATTCACTGATTTGCATCAGTTGAGGGAGAGCAAGGAAGACCGTGAACCAAAAAGAGACTGCAGTATCAGGGAGCCACTTGGTCTGAGCAGACTCGGAGGGTCTGCCAGACATCATGGGACTGAGAGTGGTGGGGCTGTGAATGGGGCAAGGAGAGGGGCTCCAGAGAGCCATTTATGTCCACTAATGATTTCAGAGCCCAAAAAAATGATGCATGAAAGGTCTGCCGCAGGGAGTGGCTCAGGAGTGTGGAAACTCACAGAATGGTTGGGTTCTCTACTCCAGGCCCAGAGGCTGACAGGATGGAATAGAATGTGTGTAATAGAGGGTCAAAGCCTGGTTAGCAGCCCCATAGGCAAAGCCAGAGCTCAGAGCAAACTCTGTCTAGATTTCCAGATCTTTGCCTACAGGTACAAAACAAATTCAATGCTTGGCAACTAAAACCAAATATTTATTATCCCAAGAATAGAAATTGGGAAGTACCCTTGCTGACTAACTTGGACTCTGGGTCTCTCACAAAGGTGAACTGAAGGTTCTGGGTGATGCTGCAAAAACTGAGGGTCTGGCATGGCCTGAGGAGAGTACTTACACAGTGGATACTCACATGACTTGGGGGACAATTGTAGTTGGCTTTTTTTAACTCTTTTGGGGGACCCACCACCAACTCCCAAATAAATACATGGAGACTTGTTCTTTCTTACAAATGCCTAGTCTTAGCTTGACATATTTCTAGCCAGCTTTTCTTAACTTATCCCATCTACCTTTTGCCTCTAAGCTTTTATCTTTATCCTATATACCTTTCTTTACTCCTTGCGCCATGGCTCGCTGGCTCTGGAGTCTGCCTCCTCTTATTATTCTCTTGCTCCTCAATCCCTCTTCTGAGAGCTCTCCTCATATTTATTTGCTCTACCTGCAGGCCTCAGCTCTCCTTTCTCCTGCCTCACTATCGGCCGTTCAGCTCTTTATTAGACCGATCAGGTGTTTTAGGCAGGCAAAGTAACACAGCCTCACAGAGTTAAAAAAAAAAATGCAACATAAAAGAATGCAAACCAACTTTGCATCATTGAACAAATGTTCTACAGCATAAACAAGTGTAACACATCTTAAAATAATATTTCATAATAGACGATGATATTGATCAAGATTGGGAAACCTCATCTCCTCCTGTGGACCTCCCCATGGAGGGAGACATGGCGCCTTGTCTGCAGACAGAGTATTCAACAGATAACGAGAGAAAAACTGCCATGTCCTAGTCTCAAAAGACACACAGTAGCAGTCTCTCCTACTCACACTAACTAGAGTGTGTAGGAGAAAAGTTAGTGCCCCTGAATTAAACATTCCTTCCTGTAGGGAGAAGGGAGGCACCCAAGATTCTGGAAGCTCATGTAACCTACAAGACTCACAAGCCCACGCACACTCCTGCCAGATTACAGAAAGCAGTAAATACTTGCTAGGGAAGAAGAAACTCTAGAAGCGTTCTTTGCAAGCTCCACTAGGGCCATCTTGGAGTCTGGTTACCATGGCAGACAGAGTGTGATGTTGAAGCAGGAGGATCGCCACTGATTCAAAGCCAGCCTGGGCTACAGAGAGAGACTTAATTCTCCTCCGCGAGCCTCCAGAATGAACAATCCCTGCTGAAATCTTAGTTTCAGACTCCTTTCACTTCTGACTTCTGGAACAGTCAGAAGCTAAGTTTGTGGCAATTTATTAGAACCACAAAAGGAAACTAATACACACTCTCTCTCAGGAGTCCTTAACTGGCATTAGAGGCTTTAGGAAAAGGCTGGATGGAGAAAGAAAATATGAAAGAAGGGGTGAAGGGAACGGAATACATTAATTAATTAATTAATGTAAAGGAATACATTAATTAATGAACTGCCTCAGAGACAACCCACCTTCTTGCAAGACAAGATGACAGCCCTAGTTCTCTGGGCTCTAGAGCTAACTGGGGGAAGGAATGACTTCACAAACCAAATGCAGATGAAGAGAAGAAGCAAAGGGGAGACAGGTAGTTTTGCAGTTGGTGGCAGGCCTACAGACTTGACAAGAAGTAAAACCACAAACTAGTCCCCTGTGACCTCTGGGGGCTGCTCCAAGATGACAGTTCTGAAAATTCCACCCTCCGGAGAGAGGGAGGGAGGGAGGAAGGGAGAGAGAGAGAGAGAGAGAGAGAGAGAGAGAGAGAGAGAGAGAGCAGAAAAAAGACATCTCTGGAAACTGGAGAGGCTGAGAAGAGGGGTAGGGAAGAGGCCTTGCTACCAAAAGCTAATGAGGAAGACAGAGTCTGTAGGCAGAAAATGTTCTTATGTCCCCATCTCTGCCGCTGGCTGGCTGGGCTTGAGTTGCCATAACTTCACATTCTTCCACTTCTCCAACGAGGGGAGAGCGTGTGGTGAGAGTGATCCCAAAGCTAAGAATGAAGGAGGAAAGTGCTGAGATTTCCTAAGACTCTCAACTGGCTCATTCTTCCAAATGACTCTGGGTCAGATCGCCAGGCCTCCATTTCTCCATCTGCCAAGCAATGCTGTTATGAGGATCCGATAGGCGCATGCATATAGTATATTCTACACCGCAGGCATGCAGCAAGCAAATGATAACACAGATGCATTCCATGGGCCATCTGTGTCAGGCAGGAGAACCCTAAGACTATGGGGCTTTCCAATAAGTAAGCTAAAGTTTACTGCTGAAGCAAGATGAACTCACCTAAGTGGCCACTTTGTGAGCACTGGCTAGAGCTAAGGAAGATAATCAAGATGAGTATGGCCTTTCCTTTCCTACGCCATAATGTTCCCATCCGTGAGAGAACAATTGGTCTTGACTGATACTAAGATTTCTACAAAATGGGACCTGAGAGATGGTGAAAAAGGAAATGACACTTGCCACCAGGCCTGATATCTTGTGTTTGACCCCTTGGATCCACATGGTAGGAGAGAACCAACTCCAGAAAGCAAGCCTCTAATCTCAACAAAAATACCATGGTACATGTGTTCGCTATGGTGTCTATGCATACATACCATACACACACACACACACACACACACACACACACAAATACATAAATAAATGTAGTAAAATTGTTAAGATTGCTACAAAATAATCCCCATAGAAATGAGGAACTCGACCTATGGGAAGCTAACGTTCCTTATTCCAGCCCTCCTCAGCACACTTACAAGCTGCATCACCTGCGCTCTGTCTCCGATGGCGCTATCACAAAAGTGATGTGATATTTCTCACCTGCAGGATCGCTGTGAAGCTGACAACTATTACAGGGTGTGCTGTTGCCTGGTAACCTCTCAGGAAAAGGGTTCTGGGGTGCCTTCTCCTGCAGAGAGAAGCCCTCACATCCGATGGAAGGTGAGTGACCGTGAAGAACCTTTCTGTTCCTCCCCCAACTTTTGCAGCTTAGCTGGCTGGCACTGCCCTGGCGTGCTGAGAATGGTAGCAGGTGAGAAGCAGTTCCTGGTTCAAGAGATGTGTCAGCCAGCGCACCCACAGGGGAACCTGATCTATATGATGGGAATCTTCGGGCAGCTCTTCGGGGACTCGCTCTGGCTCCGCAAAGGCGGGACCTCCCCTTCCAGTTCTCACTGCTCTGGCATCAAAGTCTACTTGCAGTTCATCTTTGAGCGGCACATATGCTGTCCATCAATGCAGTCACATGGCTTCCCAGGAGAACAAGAGTAACCGAGGCAACCAGGTATGCTCATCCTGTGCTGGAGTTGTGCTGAGAGGCTCTCTTAAGGAGTTGGTATCACTATTCTGCCCACTTGCTGGATAAGCAAACTGAGACCTAGAGCAATGAAGTAGCTGTAGATTTTAGGAAGAATTAGGATCTGAATATAGTGATCCCCTTGGAAGCCAAGCTCTTCCCTCCAGGCCATGTAGGCACACTCCTTGGAAGACTACAAGACTCCACATCTTGGCAGGTCCAACCAGACTGCAGTTGGTCCCGCAGGAACCTGATCCCTCCTTTGTATTTTCAGTCCCTTTTCCACACTCCCTCAAGGCCTCTGAGTAGCTGGCCCTTACTGAGCATTGGGGAGAAGCATGTTTCAAGCAAGCACTTCCCAGAGTTTCCACACCATCCCTAGGGAAGAGCTTCTTGGAGGAGAACAATGAAGCCTTTAAACCTCCCTCAGACCCTCCTGGGTAGGGAAGTCAAGCAAGACAGGGGAGGAGGGGCCACAGGGAACTATGCTTTCCTCCTCTGCTGAGCCAGTTTAGAGTCCAGAGGCCTGGAGCCCAACAAGTTACAACTCAGCAGGCGCTGTCCTCCCAGCTACACCAACCAGTTAATTATGGGGGACGGGGAGCGCAAACTTTTTGTGACAGTGCAATTGTCTTTTGCTTTCTTCATCCATCCCCTCCCTTCCCGTCTCTTCTTTTCTTCTTCTTCTAGTTTTGGGCAACATGTTCCCAAAGGAAGGGATGGGTTAGCAGAGTGCACTGGCCGCACAATCTGTGTGCTGCTGGGACCTTCCCAAGGAAAGGGTGGAACTTGCCTCTTCATACATAGTCAGTGTTCATGTATCAGTGTCCTTGAAAACTGGGGACAAATGGCCTGGACCTTTCTCTACTGAAAGCCCTGTTTCTCTCCTTGAGCAGAGAATTCGTATTACTGAAGGTAATCCAGTGAAGACACTGGAGAGCACCCGTCGTCAGGGCTGGAGAGATGCTCAGGGGTTAGGAGCACTTCCTGCTCCTACTGATGACTGGAATTTAGTTTCCAGCACCTCTGTGAGGTGGCTCCCATCTGTGATTCCAACTCCAGGAGATCTCACACCCTCTAAAGGACTGGACAGGTAAGCATACAGATGTTACACACACATGCACATGCACACACAATAAACAGTAAAAATAAAATGTCACACAGCATCTCAACAATTTGGATCACGTGCAATGGTGATTTGCTGAGAATTAAACCCTCGTCATTTCCAGAGGCCGTATCTCAAGGTCTTTATGAATACCCAAATTCAAGGAAATGGGAATCTCAGAGACAATCTCAAGAAGATTTGCAAAGAATTTCATTGGTTTTTTTTTTTAAGTTTGTTTGTTTTGTTGATATAGATTTTATCCTATAGCTCCTGCTGGCTTGAGACCCACTATGTAGCCCAAACAGACATCAAACTCAGAACATAGCTCAGCCTCCCTCCCAAATAGAACTACAGGTGTGAGCCATACCCAGTTTTGTAGCGAGATGCTTAACTCTAAATCTAATCTCCATCGGCATAGGCTCAGGGAGGATAGCCCAAGCAAGACAAGGGATGGGTGAGGCGCCATCCACTTTAAAGAAGAGGATGCTGAGACAAAGAGACTCTCTGGCTTTGTTATGGCCTCATCTAAAGAGGAGTTAAAGGTGTGGCAGAGAAGAAAAGGCTTTAAAGGATCAGCGAAGGACTGAATGATGCTTGGGTCGGCCAGAAGAGAAACAACACAGAGAAACCAACAGAAAGCCTGCCTTGCTAGGTGAGCTCCCAGCTAGACCACACCCATGGACTGAGACAGCTTCTCTTCGGCCCCTGCGGCCTTTCCCTGGAGTAGTGTGCTCTTTGAATTAGAGCTGGGACCCACAAATCCCCAGACAAGTTAGCCAAGAGGAGAGGGCACTTGCCTGGGCAGTGCTGGAACATTTGGTTCCAGAGTAGAAGTCCTACCATGCAAACAGGAAGAGCTCACTATTATTGGAAACCTGTAGCCAGCCTGACTCCTCATCTTTGCCCCTTACTTGACACTACTTAATTCTGACCACTAGCATCAAAACACCGGAGGAGGTGTCTTGAACAGAAAGACCCAGGTGCCACCATTCCCAGCCAGTCCAAGAGCTCTGAGCAACTGCTCAGACTCCATTGCAACTCGTAATGCCGGCCCCCTTCCCTGTCCTCCAGGACTCAGTCAGCAGTCAAAAATGCTTCTTCCCCTCCCCTTTGCACAGCCCAGAGCCAGCTGTGCTCCACTCTGTTAAGTCTTCCATCCTCTGCCTGCGCCTGCTGAGGACTGATTCAAGCCCTGCCCAGAAGTCCCTAAGTCCCAGCCCAAAACCTTTGTTTGCCACACTCGCAGAGCCATTGCTGGACTCCCCTCTTGCACAGAAGTTGAAGCATCTAAGACAGGAGTTAGTTTTTCTCCCGAATGTGCCTAAATTCTTGCAGCTTTTTCCTCACAGTCTATCTTCAAGAGGAGAAAAGATGTGATGGGAGCGGATTGCAATCCTAAGAACTGAGGAGAGGGGCAGGGAGGAGGAGGGGGAAGAGCAGGGAGGGGGAAGGGCAGGGAGAGGTAGGAAGAGGAAGAGGCAGGGAAAGGAAGGGGGAGGGAGGGAGTCACACTCTTCACTAAGACTCTTACCTTGTTCATTTGTTCATTTTTCCAAATGGCTTAATGGGGAATTATTTAAGAACAATTAGTCAAATCCTGGATGGATATTGGGATTCTCCAACAATCCTCAGGAACTTGAGAAAGGTTTGAAAATACAAAGTTAGTAATTGTATAATCATTCAAAATAGAAAAACTAGAAACATCAAAATAACCTCTCACCCTGTTTGGCTTCTTGTCACATCACCCATAGCAACTGACATGCCCTCCCCATCTGCCTAGGTATCTTGCTTCCCATGTTCAAGTGTGTGCACATCTCATCTCCACGGAAATCAGAAGATGCCAGGACTCCAGGAAGAGGTGCCAGAGTCAACAAGCAAAATACAGGATACCCAGTTTGGTTTGAAGTTTAGGAAAACAACAAGCCATTTTTATATAAGTTATTTCACAAATACTGAATGAGACAGGTGTGTTATTTGTCTACGATCTCAAATTTAACTAGGCATCCTAAATTGTACCTGACTCTCCTGTCCCTAAGGTGTCTGGCTCTAGACACCTTACAGAGGTGTTCTCACCTAAACCCACAAAGATGGCTCATTCCTCATGAAGATAAGCTTGAGCTGTGGAATCATTCCTATTTGCAGCAGCATCTGAAGTTTACTCCAGCTATGGGTCTAACCAACAAAAGACTCTCTTCAGATCTCCAACCAACTGCCTGGCTGCAAATCTCACTCAGGAATGTGGTCCATGACTCAAAGGATAGGGAGGAAGGGATGCTCAAACCCACAAAATGTCAATGGCCTTTGGCATCCCAAATGGTTATTATCTTACCCATTCTCAGTTCTTCCTTTGCTGCAGTCCTGGGAGAGGAAGTTTGTGTTAAGAAAGGGATGACACTATTGGCTCATCTAAAAAGTTGAATTCCCAGGTGCTAGGAAAAAAAAATCAAAGAACTGGTTCAGTTTTTTCCTGGTTTCTAGGGTGTAGCATGCTTTTTCATCAGCCACCAACTCACAAATAACAGCATGGAGACTTGTTATTAATTATAAAAGGTAGGTCATTAGCTTAAGCTAGTCTCACTAGCTCTTATAACTTAATTTAACTGCTTATATTAACTTATGTTCTAGCACGTGGCTCAGTTACCTCTACTCTGTACTGTATATCCGACCTCTTCAGTGTCTCCCTGGCAGCTCCCGCACGCCTAGATTCTTCTCCCTCCCAGTTCCTCTCTCTCCCTGGAAGTCCCGCCTATTCTCTCCTGCCTTGCTATTGGCCATTCAGCTCTTTATTAAACCAACCAGAAAGTTCTTTAGGCAGATACACATCTTTACAGTGTGAACAAATATTCTGCAACACTAGGGTAACATGATAGAGATGTCCTGGCCTGTGCTGTCCGGTTCATTCCCAGAGGAGTGCTCTGTGCCTGTTACAAATGGCCCCCAGCCCTGCACTCGGTAGAAACTGACAGGAGCCATGGAAGGATGGTTTCAATACCTTGAAACCCTGACCCTGAAGACAACCTGGAGGACTGTATCCCTTTTAAATTGGTGGGCTCTCTTGCCTAGCAGAGAGGAAGAAAGCTCTCCCAACTCCATGAGAGGACTCCTAGAAGCTTATCCCTCCAGGCTCTTTCCCTTGTTGGGCATGTGTGAACAAGACTCTTTCATGATTTTCACTCACTCTGAAGTGAACTGTACCCAGAACTCAGGTGTCTTTGACTGCTTGGCAGTGAGCCTGGAAAGGTCAGCGAAGGATGCATTTCCCCCCGAATCTCCAAGCTGACTTGTCTTCGCAATTCACCCTTGCAGCCAGCCTTCTTGGCTTCAGTTTTAAGGTGGACAAAATGAATTCACTTAGCCTTCCAGGTATTGTGGGGTATATCAAAGGGTCAATCCTGTAAATGTCTCATAACTTCTCAAAAGGATAGGATGAAGACCCAAAACATCAGTGTCTTACATGAAAAAGATATAGCTTAAAACTTTTAAGTTAGATTGCTAACACAGGAGCACTCTTCTGGCGTGGCCAGGGCTGTGGGTTCCATCCCAAGCAAGCTAAAATTCCAAATGAGGGGCTGGGGATATAGCTCAGTGGTAAAATTCGTGTTCACTTAGGGTTTGGGCTCTTGCCTAGTATGTATGAGGACCTTGGTTCAACATCCAGTACTGAAAAAATAAAAACAGGTTTGTAGATCCCCAGGACCTCTCCACTGAAAAACTCAGTCTTTAAAAGCAGAGAAAAGAATGATCTTAGCCTTCCTAGAACCCAAGTGCTTTGAAGAAAATAGATGGAGCTACAAGGCTCCCTGAAGAAAGAAAAGTAGAAAGAAATGTTCAAATTGCAGCGTGGGGAGCAATGTTTGTTACCCTAAGAGATTCCTATAAGTGACATGTGTCTATTCTGCAAACTAACAGGAAAACAAACACTTTACATGTGGTACCTTAAGGGAGGACATCCCGTGAAGACACAAAATCCCAACATTTATCAATGGGGGAAAGAAGACTTTGTGACAGCCAGGCACCACTCAAGATCAGAAGGTCTAGGAATATGTTTGAATAAAGTCTATTGGGATGACAAAGAACAGAAACCCAACTTATTCAATGAATACATTGAGAGGGGAAGTCAAGCTTCTGGCCATGAGGAACTAGAACTTCAGGTCAGAATCTTCTAACCACTTACTGTGCTGTATACTAAGACTCGGATATGGGCTGTCCTGTTTTGTAACCCCTGCAAGCCTTCACAGTAAATTAAATTATTCCTTTTTTACAGATTAAAAAAAAAAGCTGAAGTCCCAAAAGGTATGAAGGTCACTCTGAGTTGGTAAAAACACTCTGGCCCAGCTCTGACCTTGACCATCTCCTGCCCAGTGGCACAGTTAGCCACTGAACAAGCCTCTTCCTCTGCAGACAGATGCAAATGAAATGCGGCCTTAAAGTGCAGTCTATTCTGTAAGTGACTGTAATGAAGGAGGAATAGGAAGGGGATGGGAAGGTGTGAGAGCGTGGGAGAGATGTCACCAATCTGAGAACAGGCGGCAGAGACCAAGGGTGGAGCAGAAATACAGAGTTCAAGGCCCTAGCAAAGCACTCACTTTAAATGATCGATTTTTGCCCCCTTTGTTCCAGTACCAGAAATACCTATTTCAAAAAATATGTATCTGTAGTTGTTCCAACAACAGACAGAACAAGAACTCTTAATTCTAGGCCTTTCCAGAGCCAAGTGAACAGTATCTTCTATTCTTTCCATGCCCCGACATTTCTATTACCCAGAAAGAAGGGAAGAAACCCAGACACGCTTCACATGGAAATCCAAGTTTCTCTTCAGCTTTAGGAAGGTCAAAGTCACTCATGATGAAGCTGATGGACAACTGTGAACTCAGCACAGTCATATTCAACGATAGGGACAACAGAGACCCAAATCAGGCCTGGAAGAGGAGTCACAAGGAAGAGCAGAAAAGAAGAAATACCCACACACAATCTAGAGCCTAAATACCCAACAGGGAGAAAAAGAGACCAGAGAGAGAAAGGGAAGCTGCCTTGTTTGTTCTCAAGAAGGACATCTGGATTTCTCAGTGAGAGCCTGACTTGGGTCTCTTCCCTGTTTTCCAGCTGGACCCAACCATGCAGCTCCTGGCCAGAGGTGCCATGAGTCAGCCACAGATTGGAGCTCAGTCCCTCTGCCCCTGTGCTCTGCTCTCTGCCAGACCACACAGCCTCCCTCCCCACCCTGCCAAGCTGGCTTAGCTCTTCATCCAGGTAACACACTTCAAAGGCACCAGGGTACGCTGGAACAGTGCAGGCCAGCCTCGGGACAAGAACTGATTCCAGAAGGCTCTGGCCCAAACACTCCTCATCAATTTTCCTGAATGTCTTTCCCCACTTGCCTCACACTGTGAATAACCCCTGGAAGTCAGAAGTGGAAAACCTAATTTTTCATGAAATCCGTCAAGCCTCTCTTCTGCACTGCTGCTCGGAGCGGCTTTATTATCGTGAGGTTGACCAGATGTCAGCCAACATCAAAGCACAGCCCTATAACAACAGTCTATACCTTCTTCTCTGGAGTTAGCCATATTCTTCTTCTCTGAAGTTAGGACAGTCAGAAGACCAGGTGAGGGGCCTAAGTGACCAAAGAAATAGGACATCAGTCAAGGTGTCACAGTAAGCTCACAAATGGCTCTGATGGCCGATAGGCCAATTCCTTGCATCTCTCTTAGAGGATGCTGCTTGTGTCCATTCTTCCATAGGAAATTGTAGTGTCCTGAAACTAGGTACCACATTCACTTATGTGTCCATAGTAACACAAAGTAAAGCAAGGTGCCTGGTGCCAAAGAGAACTCAGCAAGTATCTGCTTGCTTGAGTTTGTTTGCTGGTGGCCTTCTTGGGCTTTCATTTAACTATAGAACTTGAGAATCATGAAAAATAACTCAGTGTAGCTTCCTCATCAACATTCTTCCCTCATCTTTGTCTGTGTCTATGTTTTGCATTAGTCTGTTTGTAATTGACACAGTCTTTCTTCCAGGCTAGTCCTATTATTTTACCAATGGCCAACTTGAGAATGAAAATGGAGTTGCCCTATTGATCATTGTGAAAGGCAGAACTCTAAGATAACCTTCCAATGACCCAATCTCTGGTACAATTCCTTCCCCATGAGTGCTAGTGAGACATATAGGGTTCTCCTAACCACTAGACAATGGCAAGAGACATGTTGCATGGCTTCTGAACTCATGCTGCATTATAGTACAAAGGTGGTAGGATTTGCAAATGTAATGCCAATCCCTAATCAGTTGACTTTTGAGTTATTCAAATTGGTAGACAGGTACTTGAGAAATTTTTTTAATTAATTTATTGTTTTAAAAAACTCTATCTTTTCTCATTTTACATATCAATCCCAATTCCCACTCCTTCCCCTTCTCCCACTCCCTTTACTTTCCCCACATCCCACCCATCCATCCACTCCTCAGAGAGGGTAAGGCTTCCCATGGGGAGTCAACAAAGTCTAGCACATTACTTTGAGGCAAGGCCAAGGCCCTCCCCACTGTATCTAGTACAAGCAGTAGGCATAAATCTTTGTCTCACTGCCAGTGGCCCCACAATTTGCCCCAGTCATACAACTGTCACCCACATTCAGAGGACCTAGTTTGGTCCTATGCTGGCCTCCTCACTGTCAGGCCGGAGTTGATTGGTTCCCATTAGCTCAGGAAAGCTGCTTCAATGGGTATCCCCATCATGGTCTTGACCTCTTGCTCATATTCTCACTCCTCCCACTCTTCGACTGGACTTTGGAAGCTCAGCCCAGTGCTCCACTGTGGATCTTTGCATCTGCTTCCATCAGTTGCTGGATGAAGGTTCTATGATATCATTTAAGATAGTCATCAATCTGACTACATGGCAAGTTCAGTTCAGGCACCCTCTCCACTGTTGCTTAGGATCTTAGCTGGGGACATCCTTGTGGATTCTTAGGAATTTCTCTAGTGCCAGGTTTCTCTAGCCCCATAATGGCTCCCTCAATCAAGATATCTATTTCCTTGCTCTCTGTCTTTGTCCTTCCCCCATCTCAACTAAGAACATTTGTTCAACTATGTTCATAACAACATTATTTGTAATAACCAGAACCTGAAAACAACCTATATGCCCCTCAACCAAATAATGGAAAAAGAAAATGTGGTAAATTTACACAATGGAGTACTACTCAACAGTCAAAAAAAAAAAAAAAACAATGACATCTTGAAATTTGCATGCAAATGGATGGAGCTAGGAAAAAAAAACATCCTGAGTGAGGTAACCCAGACCCAGAAAGATGAGTATAGTATGTATTCATTCATAAGTGGATACTAGTGGTAAGGCAAAGGATAAGGAGCCTATAGTCCCTTACCCCAGAGAAGTTAAGTAACAAGGAGAACCCTAAGAGAAACATATGTGGATCCCCCTGGGAAGGGGAAATAGACAAGATCTCCTGAGAAAATTGGGAGTGGGGGTGGGGGAGAAGAAAGGACAGAAGGGGAGAAGGAGGGGAGAAGGGGAGGGGGAGGAGAACTTGAGAGAAAGGAAAGCTTCTGTAAAGCAAAGGACACAGTCAATAAGACAAAAAAGGCAGTCTAGTGAATGGGAAAACCAACCCCACATCAGACAGAGGACTGATCTCCAAAATATATAAAGAACTCAAGAAATTAGACACCAAAATACCAAATGATTCAATTAAAAAATGGGATACAGATCTAAACAGAAAATTCTCAACAGAAGACTCTCAAATGGCTGAAAGACACTTAAGGAAATGTTCAACATCCTTATTCATCAGGGAAATGCAAATCAAAACAACTCTGAGAGATCCTAACTTACACCAGTCAGAACGGCCAAGATAAAAAACACCAATAATAGCTTATGCTGGAGAGGATGTGGAGTAAGGGGAACACTCATCCATTTCTGGTGGGAATGCAAGCTTGTGCAGCCACTTTGGATATCAGTATGGTGGTTTCTCAGAAAATTGGGAATCAACCTACCTCAAGACCCAGAAATACCACTCTTGGGTATTTACCTAAAGGATGCTCAATCAAAACAACATTTGAGAATTTTTTATGACAAACAGAAGTAGATAGAAAGATGAAGAAACATAATCTAAAAGAACCCCAATATAACTCAATAACAAAAAGACAAGTACCACATTTTTAAAAGGACAATGGAGCTAAGTAGACTTCTTTCTGAATGACCAATAAATACACGAAAAGATTCTTAGCAGATAAATATAAATCAGAATCACAGTGAGATACTGTGCCATACCCAATAGGACAATCATAATAAAAAATAATGTGCTGGCAAACATAGAAAATTGGAATCCTGGTGTACATTGCTCCAGGAAATACACAAAGGTGTTGCTGCTGGCCACAAACCAGTCAGTACCAGTCTGACAACTCCTTGGAGACTTAAACAGAGTTAGATGCCATATAAACCAGCAATAGGTATGTCACTCAAGAGAAGTAAAAAAACAATCCACACAAAACTTTATATATAAATGTTTGTAGCAGCATGACTCTCTCACAAATTTTTTAAATGCATTTATTTATTTTATGTGTATGAACATTTTGCCAGCATGTATGTATATGTACCATGTACATTCCTGATGCCTGTGGAAGCCAGAGGATGTCACCAGTCCCCTGGTGCTGGAGGTACAGATGATTTGTAAGGCACCATGTGGGTGCTGGGAACTGAACCTAAGTCTTCAGCAAGAGAAGCAAGTGCTCTTCCACCCCATAGCAGCATGATTTGCTTTGTTTTGTTTTTTGAGAAAGGCTTTCACTGTAAAACAGTCCTGACTGTCCTGGAACTCGCTTTGTACATCAGGTTGGCCTCGAACTCACAGAGATCCACCTGCCTCTGCCTCCTGAGTGCCGGGATTAAAGGTGCACGGCTCGGCATCAGCATGATTCTTAAAAACCAAAAAAGAAAAAAATAGCACGGGCGGTGGTGGCGCACGCCTTTAATCCCAGTACTCGGGAGGCAGAGGCAGGCATATCTCTGTGAGTTCAAGGCCAGCCTGGTCTACAAGAGCTAGTTCCAGGACAGGCTCCAAAAGCTACAGAGAAACCCTGACTCAAAAAACAAAAAACAAACAAAAAGAAAAAGATAGACCACATTTCCACCAGCTGATTAATGAATAAACAAAATGAGATATTTCCATACAATGGGAAATCGTTCCACCATAAAAAGAGATGAGGTCTCATTTAAGTTTCCCAGGCTGAACTTGAATTTACTCAGTAGCCTAAATGTGTCTTGAACTTGAAGTCCCCCTGCCTCAGCCTCTGAAGTAACTGGAATTATAGGCCTGCGCTATCAGACCGAGCTGCTCGAGTGCACTTTAGGGTGTAAGATGGGAGAAGGTCCATAGACATAACATTGTCTCTGGAGATAAAAAGCCACATTTTCATCATACAGTCATGCGTCACTTAAAAATGGGGATGTATTCTGAGAAACACCTTGTTAGGCAGTTTCATCATACAAATGTACTTATGCAGTCGCAATGGGTGCCTACCACAGACCAAGAATAAATATATGTTATAATATATAAAGTTTATATTATATTACCACTAAGGCTATGTTGGATAAAATTAAATTAAGCACAGGAAAAGTGATACAATCAAGAGACATGTAACCATGAGATGATGACCTTGCTTATGGCATGATGTTTTGCAATATACTCTGTGTGTGTATGTGTTTGTACATGTTCCTATATGGGCAGGTACACTTGTATCTATGGATAGACACATATGTTCATATGCATATGGAAATCAGGAAATAACTTCAGATATTATTCTTCAGGTGCCTTCCATCTTTTAAGCTAAGGTCTCTCATTAATTTGGAACTTCACCAGCTAATCATGAGCTTCCAGGGACCTGCCCGTCCCCAGTTTTCATTCTGCCATCACTACAATTACAGACATGTGCCACCAGCCCCAGCTGCTTACGTAGGTTTGGGCAGCCAGAATTCAGGTCCCTACACTTGCAAAGCAAGTGTTTTATGAACTGAGTCATCTCCCTGGCTCTTAGAGTATGTCTTTTTAAAATGTAAAATAGGTATAGAATTCATTCTAATAAAAATTATGTGTTATAAGTGCATAAATCAATACT
>PVIU01026167.1:0-22457 GCA_004026605.1 Ondatra zibethicus | reverse complement strand
CTATGCTGGAGAGGATGTGGAGTAAGGGGAACACTCATCCATTGCTGGTGGGAATGCAAACTTGTGCAACCACTTTGGAAATCAGTGTGGCAGTTTCTCAGGAAATTGGGAATCAACCTACCTCAGGATCCAGCAATACCACTCTTGGGAATATACCCAAGAGATGCCCAATCATACTACAAAAGCATTTGTGCAACTACATTCATAGCAGCATTATTTTGTAATAGCCAGAACCTGGAAACAACCGAGGTGCCCCTCAATGGAAGAATGGATCAAGAAAGTGTGGAATATATACACATTAGAGTACTATGCAGCGGTAAAAAAAAAAATGACATCTTGAAATTTGCATGCAAATGGATGGAAATAGAAAACACTATCCTTAGTGAGATAACCCAGACCCAAAAAGATGAATAGGGTATGTTTTCACTCATTAGTGGACTCTAGCCATAAACAAAGGACATTAAGCCTATAGTTCACAAGCCTAGAGAAGCCAAATAGAAGGTGAACCCAAAGAAAAACATATATAGATCCTCCTGGAAATTGGAAGCAAACAAGATCGCCGGACAAAAGTTGGGAGCATTGGGGTGAGGGTAGGGTTGGGGATAAGGTTGGGGAAAGGGGAGAGGGTTAGGAGAAGGGAGAAGGGAATGACTGTGGAGAGCTTGGGGGAGAGGGAGGGTGGAGATAGAGGAAGGACAGATATTGGAGCGGGGAAGAAGATATCTACATTAAGGGAGCCATTTTAGGGTTGGCAAGAGACTTGGCTCTAGAGGGGTTCCCAGGTGTCCACGGAGATGTTCCCAGCTAGGTACTTGGGCAGCAGAGGAGAGGGTGATTGAACTGGCCTTGTCCCATAATCACACTGATGAATATCTTGATCATCACCACAGAAATTTCGTCTGATGGATGGAGATAGAGACAGAGACCCACATCAGTCATCAGAGCAATGGACTGAGCTCCCAAGGTCCAGTTGAAGAGCAGAAGGAGGGAGAAGATAAGCAAGGAAGTCAGGACAGCGAGGGGTTGGTCCACCCACTGAGACAGTGTGCCTGATCTAATGGGAGCTCACCAAATCCAGCTGGACCAGGACTGAACGAGCATATGATCAAACCGGACTCTCTGAATGTGGCTGCCAATGGGGACTGACTGAGAAGCCATCGATAATGGCACTAGGATCTATCTCTTCTGCATGTATTGGCTTTTAGGACCCTAGTCTACTTGGATGCACACCTTCCTAGGCCAGGATGGAGAGGGGAGGGCCTCGACCTCCCACAGGGCAGGGTACCCTGCCCTCTCTTAAGGATGGAGGGGGAGGAGGAGGGCTAGTGGGGGAGTGGGAGGGGAATGGGAGAAGAGGAGGAAGTGTAAAGTTTTGAATGGAAAAAATACAAAAAAAATACCATCAGAGTGGACAGCACCTTAGGAACACTTGAGGTTGTCCAGTGGACTTCACATATATACATGCAAACAGTGTACACTTTCAAATGACATCCCAACACTCACACAGATATGTATGAAGGAGGACTCTGGAAGAAAAATGCCTGGAGACAATCGCAGTCCCATTGTATCTTATCACTGTAGTCTCGACTGAGGAAACTTTTCCAGTTGTTTTGTGTTGAACGAAAATGAATAATAAAAGGTTTGTTTACCTGAGAAAAAAATGAATTCAGATACAGTATGTTTAACCCATATTGTTGAATTAGATTTGCGTGATACATATCCACTATTATCAATTTTAAGTATTTATTTTCACAACCAAAAACAAGTAACAAATTCTAAAAACAGATTGTGTATTGGACAAGTACCTTGCAAGGAGAATGTACAAATTAAGGTTAATTTCCAAGATGACTGAGATACACATATAATCAATCACTGTGTTTGGGAACTTCATGACCTCTTTCAACCCTGTATACTATGAATTGATACTTATTTCTGGATGCAATGGGAATAGAGGATTGATTTCTTTCCTTGTCATTTATATTGGATCAAATATATTAACTTAACAGCTACAACAGAAAGATAAAATCCTGTGGACAAAAAAAAAAGAATAAAATAAAATGGAATTTTAAAATTCCAAAATTGTTAAACCTAATATTTAAAAAGGAAACAAACCATGCAAAATAATGAGGTAGTTAAAATGAGACCATGCCTTAATATTTTCCAAGTAACATAAAAATTACTGTAGTGTACAAAGTGCCTCATATGGCTATATGTCACAGGAATATTAGTCTGAATAATACACTCTACAATGCTTGTCCAATAATGATATCCCTTGTGACACATATATCAGGATATATCCTTATCATTAATACATTTGAGTACTACACTGGATTCTTTAATCCAAAATTGGGTGACATTATAGTAAACATTCAAAAGGAGTCCTTTTGTGGTTTGTAGCCCTTCTTGCTGTGTTCTAAAATGGGAGAGTCCTTTAAATTCATTGGGATAAAGACCTGTGTAACGTTTCCTATGACAATTGTGACATTGGGTTTGCTCTTATTTTTAGGCAAAACTAAAGGAGAAAGGATAATACAGATGTTCTGAGGAGAATAAAAAAATAAAATATCCATGAATGTGAATTCAAAAACTATTTGGTCATCAGATGATTCTTTTTCCTTAATTGTGTTATATTGACTAGGTCTTTCAGATGGTAACTCAATTTCTTTTCACTGTAATGTTAGCATTTCAAAATGCCTAAAAGAGAGCAGTTAGTGTAGATATTGCAGGAGTAAAACCATCACATATCACAGTTAGAAGAAAAGATTTTATAAATCTTAGGTTTAGACCTTTAAAGTATTAGCAAATTCTTTATCTCAGCATCAAAACTGTTTTGAAGAACAATGGGTATCACACAACTGAGACAGTGCTGCAGGGAGCAGAGCTGTCAGGAGCCAGTCATCATTTTATCTGCTTATCCTGCTATAAGTATTTTATACATTTTTTAAAAAAAATACCAGTTATAACTCACATTTCATACACTAAATAGATGTAAAATTTAGTATGCTATGCCCACAAGTCTTTTTGGAACACCTGAACATTTGTAACATAACATCACCAGAAATAGCAATTAATTGGCACATCCCAGTTCCCTGAGACAAGCAATTTACATTGTGTAATTCACATTAGCAAAAAAATACTCCAAGGAAAGTATATGCATTTTAATAGAACTCAAGATCAACAATTAATTTTATTTTTGTTGAAGTGACGATTTGAATAGCAATAGGGAAAAATAGACATTAAAAAGCCCAGGATCTCATATGTACCACAGAACAAATTTATGACATAATATTTTCTTTCAATGACTTCAAATGGTGAATTATTAAAGCATTCAGTTCTGTCAATTAGTTTATCTATCATTTCATATTAAGGAATTACAGAAATAGCTAGTCCTGGGACTAGTCACTTGGCTCTACAAATATAATTAAGGATTTAAAGTCTTCCTACTCACCAATTGCTTTGGTATTCATCTTTGGAGATGCAAAATACTCATGGTACTCTTATCCCAGTTAGAACTCTTATGTCAGGTAGAGTTGAAGGATGCAATGTGTGCCATCAGGGTGAGAAAACCTTTTGTTAAATTTCTCTGAAAACATTGTTTATGTAGTCACTTGTTTTTGTCAATTTTTATCATTCAAATAAAATCAAGATATAAAATATGACACACACACACACAAACGATGCACAAGTAGTGTGCTCTCCCAGGAGTAAGGAAAGAGTTGACATTTTCACCTCCTCTCCACACATGCTTCTCATTTTGTTGTTGAGCCACTTGGCAGGAATGTCAAAAAACTGTCTTTCTGTAAGTACTGGGGAAAAGGTCCAATATTCAGAAGTTCACCAGGACTAAATAAGAACTGTTTCCAGCTGTGATATGTCTCACACCCGGTTTACTGTTTATGTTATATATTCAATAGAAAATGCCTTTGTTCATGACAATTTATCATTTTTTATTTCACTTGGTCCAGAACAAAGTAAATACATCAAAAAATGAAACTTTATTTCAAATGTGCACAGTGCATATCTGTTGATTTATAGCTAGAAAATATCTATATAGTTATATATTTCACTGAAATTTATAAGAAATAAGATCATATTAGGGATAATAAACCCAGAGTGTTTCATTCAGTCAGAGTATTTTTCAATAAAAATGAAATTTCTTGTTTCTTTCTACAATTTATATAAACAAGATTGCACTGCAGAAACCACCTTGCATACAGACTAGTTACATAAGTATTATAAAAAGTAGAATCTCAGTTTTAGAGTATCTGTTTAGAATTTTGTCCATTTGGTGTTCATGGTTAAAACTATCCAAATGGAATAACAATAATTATCAAGCTTATTGATGACTATCTTTAACCCAGATGTAAATTCATACAGATTAAGCAATTGACTTTCTCAAAATAACAATGTTTCTAACAATTGTTATTCCTCCTATAAATGACATCTGAGGAATATACTCTAAGAATAGAGATGTATCCAGTATCTCCTACAGTTGCTCCTGAGATGTGAAAACCTAGCACAGTGGAAATTCCCTGAAATCTACAGGGGTACCATGGGAAGACTCCTATTAATGAGGTATACAAGACCTAAACCAGCTATATTCTTTAACTAGAAAAGGCATTCACTGGTGGGACAAGGACATCAACTCAGTCATAAACCCTTTGACCTACAGTTTGTCCTGTATGCATAATCAGATGGTGTAATGGTGTTGCAGAATTTGTAAAATTCACTAATGAATGACTGGTCCAAATTGAGGCCCATTACTTGCCATGGAGCCCAAAATTTTAATTTATCATCTTCACAGACTTTTTTCAAAACCAAATTACCACTACTTCAGGGAAGGCTGAAGGAAGGAAGCTGAAAATTTTCTTATCCAAACGTCTGGCTACACATTTACATAAAAGGTTCCCATCTTAGTCCTTGAAGTGACATGCTCATAGCTTATATGCTAACTTTCCTCCACTAGGTATATTATTCAGTTCTATAAAACATTACTTTTGTCTGATGAATCATCAATATTTCAGCATTATAAACATATTGGTAAAGAAGAATGAAAATGGGCATAGAGGCTGTCTCTCTGGAAGGTTTCTATAAACAACACAAAATATCCAAGTCATGGTAGTGAAAAATAACACTTTAAACATATTAAACTGACAGAGAGAGAGAGAGGTAGAATAATTGTGGTTTGTGTGGATGTGGGCACTGTAGGCTTTTAAAACCTCAAACACCACCTGCAGTGGCACATTCTCTTCAACAAGGCCACTATTCCTTATTCTTACTAAACAGTTTATGAATTGAGAACTAAACATTCAGACTTATAAACCTATGGGTACAATTCTTATTTATACACTACCTACATGTATATATGTATTTATGTATGTATGTATCTATCTATCTGTCTATCTACCTATCTATCCATCTATCTTATACTGATTATATATGTATAATTGAAAATCAATGTTTAAATATAAGTAAAAATAACAATCAAAGAAGAAAGGTCTTAGGTTTTAGAGGAAATGATTGGAGAAGAAGAGGAAAGTGTAGACAGAATGTAATTATATTTTAATTAAAATTTAAAAATCATTTAGAGGGCTAGTGTTATCATGTACCCAGTTCACTCTTTTCAAAGAGAACTTTTAACCTCACAATGTGTATGATGTTTAGATCAAACTTAGTTAAGCATAATGAATTCTAATGATTAGGAATTGAAAACTTGGCAATGGTGGTGCATGTCTTCTGTCTCATCAACTGTGAGGCAGAGACAGGTGAATTTCTGAGTTCAAGGCTGGCATGGTCTATAGAGCAAGTTCCAAATCAGTTAGAACTACAAAAAGAAACCCTGTCTCAAAAAAACAAAAACAAAAAGAAGAAAAAGCACATCTATTTATAGACATAATATAGATATAATGTTGTAAAATATAGTTTTTCCTTGCTGTCTTTTAAGTACTTAAAACTTTTGAGACTATTGAAGATTGGGAAATTGTTATGTTTACAATATGAAATTGTATACCAGTAAATACAATTGAACTGGAGAAAACTGATACATATATAAATAAGACAAAACTTTAGAACACAAATTAGCACAAATAAGCAATAATAACTAAATTAAATAAAGTTACAAATCAAGAACAAAAGTTTCATCAAAAAAATTCATTAACTGAATCATCACAGAAATCTTTGTAGTCATCCCTCACCCTATGTCTCCATATTCCAAGTGGTATGCTAGAAACAAAATCCTCATGACATTGGAACAATGAATAACAAACTCCTGAGAGAGGTATCAAAATGCATCCAGATTCCTATGAGTATGTTGACATTACACTCTTCTAACAATAAAGGAAAGCATTAAAATTGAGGATATGTATGCACAAGTGAATGGATATTCTAAGAAACGTTGGCCTTGTGCATGGTACAGCATCTGGTCTTACACTCATACTTAGATCAAAATAAAAGAAAATTATCACAAAATAAGATGATACTTGTCATTATCATCACATTCATTCAGTTGCAGCTTCAATAATCCTGGGAATGATAACAGGATAAAGTATTGAACAGTTCTTCCAAAATGAAAGGAAACAAATAAACAAATACACCCTTCCTTAGTTTGCCTTGAAAAGAAGAAATTCAAATAGTGTTATCTTTGTTTGGCAGTATCTGTTTACTGGAAGCAAGCAACATAAGGGCATTTTGGAACTCTGTATCATCATAGATATAGACAACTTATACTTTTGAAATTCAGAGGTAATGCAAATGCCAGGCATAAAATACTTCTAATGAGTAGTAGAGGCACAGTACAAAAAACATCTATCACAGAAGATAAGAGAAAAACATTGTTTTTCCTGTATGTGACCATCTTATGATATATGCAGGAGATTAGTCTTAGTACATGCTCTGATTCCTTAATAACCCTGACTATTAATGTCTGTTAAATAAAAGGGAATAGCATTCATATATATCTTGGATATCCACTTTACTTTTAGGTTGTTGATTAATTGCTATTTTTAGTTGAAGATATATAAAGTATCAGTGATCAAACATAGACACATGACCATCTTCAGCCAACAGTATATCAATGAACTATACCACTAGGCCCCTCCATAAAAACTAAATAAATTCTAGATTGCCTATAGTGGACAATAAAATGAAAATGATTTACAAATTATTATAATGCAGTGCATAGGAAATGATAAAATAAATATATTATCATATTCAGTATAATGCATTATTTTATTGGTTTGATTCCACTGAGTGGAACCCATAATTGTAGAAAGAAGAATAAAGAGGGCCAAATGCATATAATAAAAGGAAACTTCACTTATTTTAAGTTTAATATTTTCAGATATAAAAGTATGAAACTTATTTCATGGAATACTTTAAAAATAATATCTGTAAGAGACACTATTTCATGATTAATATGTTTGGGCATTTTCTTATCTGGCTTCTATTTTTCTCAATAAAATCAACCCAGTACATGATAAGCATCATTCTTCAATCTTAAAGATTCTTTCCCCATATAGCACAAATTCTATGACCTCTGAGTCTTTCTACATGCATTATTCTCTAGAACAATTGTTCACATTGTTATCCACTTAAGGGGAGTGTATTCGAGTAAGGGAGAATTAAACATTAAGAAGACAAGAAAAGCTCAGTTTCCCACAATGCCTCCTTTAAAGCTACTGATTAGATGCCCTTGATCCTGCACTGGAAAGCAGTGTGCAAATAAGCTACCGTTAGCTCCCAACAGCTCTTCTTAGCTCAGTTGATGTCAGTATTTCCTTCCACCTCAGCCGTGTTTGTCTTTCCTAGTCTTTATTTTGTTGTTGTTGTTCCCTTCAAGAAATCCTTTTAAACAATTCTCTTGTGCTTGAGCATTGAGGCCTTCGATACATTATCAGTGTACTCTGTTGTGAGATTAGCTTAACTTTTTCGTCTTGTATTATTACTGCAAGTATGTGTCAATGGATTATAATTTGCCAGGAAACCAAGAACTCTAGACAAAAGACCGACAGTGAGCCCTCAATAAATATGCATTATGTAAACAAGCAAATGCATACAAGATACAATTTGAAAAATAATATAAAATAAGAAAATCATATTACTTAGAAAATGTTTATAAAGTAAATACAATTTTACAAGTATTAATAGGATAAGAATATTAATATATGTAAAATGGATCTCGTGAAGTCAAATTAAGTGCCTGTTAGATAAAATATTTCATCCAATATTAAATAAAAGTTTAGATGTTATCTTATTTGTACCAATAGTCATCTAGTTGCCTAGTCATTTTGATGACAATGTTAGTGATACTTTCCAACTATACCACATGATTATTATTTTGATCAAAACTTAGTGGCCCTGAGAGATTGCTTAGTGATGTAAAACCCAGGCTGTTCTTCCACTGGCTTCAGGCTCACTTGGTGGCTCACAGCCCCCTGTAATTTTAATCCCTTGACACTCTATGCCCTCTGGACTCCATGGGTACTGCTCACATGTGGTTAACAAACACACATTCAGTCAAACACTCAAACACATTAAATAAAATAACTTTTTATAAAAACTCAAAAAATGTAAAAAAAGTGTTTGAACAAAAAATTAAAATGAAAAAAATGTGATTACATTTTAGACTCATGTATTTATTTCTGTTTTTCAGAGACATTTGAAATTTAGTTTGAGTCTGATGTTTCTTTAATGAATATGTTATTTAACAAACGGATTTTGAATGTTGATGGCTCCACAGAGAATGTTTTTTAATTTCCATATCTTATTAATAAATTTAGAAGTAACTCAGATAGCAAATTTCAAAGAAGTTGGCAGCCCTTACAATGTGCTTAAAATTGTCTGTTTGGTATTTGTCACAGTTATATAATGTTAGCTGTCATATGAATTCTGTCATAGGAATAATAATATCCCTTCTATGGATATGTTAGAGTAGCATCATTAGAAAAGAAGTATTATTAAACTCTAGAGCAATGTTCTTCATGAGTCCATCTCTCAGAAATGGAGGGGGTAAATCTAGGAGATAATGTCTGCAAACACATCAAGCAAATTGTCGAGTAGATGGCCTAGATGAGGAAATACTGCTACAAGAAAACCCCCAGATATTTAGAATTAGAAATTTAAAAACAATAATGAAATATGTCCTTGAGCAAATCTATTGATTCATTCCAACTATAAAGGCCTGGAAAGCTCAAACGGTGTTAGTATAATCAGTCTATGGAAATCCACTTCTCTGATGCAGTCCCCACCAGCTTGCAGGTGAGATACCTGCCTGCAGGCTGTGTCACCACCCCCACCATGCCTTGACTCTGTCCCTCTAAGACCCGCTATGCCGCCCATGTATTTGAACATACTCCTTGTGGCCAGCCCTCTTCCCAAACCCAGGAACTATATAGGTACAGGCACAAACAACACTAGTAGGAAAAACAGGTGAGTCCAGCCTCTCAGCTGTACTGCCCCAAAGTCCAGACCCTAACCAAACCTCAGGGCACATCCCGTACCCTTCCCCCTCCCATATCAGAACCAGCAAAGAAACTGGGCCATGGCCCGACCTCTGGTGGAAATCCAATGGCTGGTGCAATCCCCACCAGTCTGCAAGCAGGTGTGAGACTTTCATCCAGGCTGTATCGCACCCCTGCCACACACTGGACTCTGTACTTCCAAGACCTATTCTGCTCCCCAATCCCATGCACCTGAACGCTTTTTAGCCAACCCTTTACTGCAACCCCTAAGAATAGTAGGGATAGAAGGAGAAGAATCCTAGCTCAAAGGCACAAAACTGTATTTAACAAAATTATAGAAGAAAATTTTCCCAACCTAAAGAAGGACAGGCATATAAAGGTACAAGAAGCTCACAGAACACCAAATAGACTGGGGGAAACAAAAAAGCAAAGCAAAAAAAAAAAAATACCTCACTACATAAAGAAATACAGAATAAAGAAAGAAGTTTAAGAGCTGCAAAGTAAAAAGGCCAAGTAGGCCAAGTAACATATAAAGGCAGATTATCAGAATTACACCCAACTTCTCAATGGAGACTCTAAAAACTAGTAGGTCCTTGATAGACATTTTACAGATACTAAAGAACCATGGATGCTAACCCAGACTACTATATCCTGCAAAATTTTCAATGAAAATAATTGGAGAAAAGATATTCCTTGCATGACAAAACCAGATTTAAGCAATGTGTATTTATAAACTACAGAACTACAGAAAGAAAATTCAAACTTAAGGAATTCAGTTACATAGACGAAAACACAGGCAATAGATAATCTAATAACAGCAAAACCCAAAGAAGAGAAACATACAGACTACTGCCACCACCAAAACCAAAAAAAAAAAAAACCAAAAACAACAACAACAAAAAAAAACTGGTCAATAACAACACTTTTTTAATTTTATTTTTTTAAAAACTATCTTTTCTTATTTTACATGTGAAAACCATCCATATCCCACTCCCTCCACTTCTCCTACTCCCTCCACCTTCCCCCTCCTACCCCTTATTTTTCTCCCATTACCTTCTCAAAGAGGATAAAGCTTCCAATGGGGAGTCAACAAAGTCCACCACATGTTTTTGAGGCAGGACCAAGGCACTCCCACTATATCTAGGCTGAACAAGGTGTCCCTCCAGAGAGAATGGGTTCCAAAAAGATAGAACAAACATAGGAATAAATCCTGGCCTCACTCCCAGTGGCCACAAGTCTGCCACAGCCATACAACTGTCACCCACATTCAGAGGGCCTAGTTTGGTCCTATGATGATGGTTCCCTCACTAACAGGCTGGAGTTGGAAGACTTCCATTATTCTGCCTATAAAAGACATCGGCCCCATCCTTCTGTTGCATACAGGAAACACGCCTTAACTTCAGACAGACTTTACGTCAGAGTAAAGAGTTGGGAAAGATTTCCCAATCAAATGGACCTAAGAACCATGCCAGTAGTGCTATCCTAGTATCTAACAAAACAGACTTCAAACTAAAATTAATCAAAAGAGATGGAGAATGACATTTTATACTCATCAAAGGAAAAATATTTCTCAAAGACAAAGTCTCAATTCTGAACACCTATGCCCCAAATACAAGGGCACCCACATTTGTAAAAGAAACATTACTAAAGCTTAAATCACACATTAATACTGGGAGACTTTAACACCCCACTCTCAGTAATGGGCAGGTCTGCCAGAAACTTAACAAAGAAACAAAGGAATTAACAGATATTATGACTCAAATGGACTTAACAGGTATCTATAGAACATTTCACCCAAACACAAAAGAATCTTTTCAGCATCTTTTCAGCACCTCATGGAACCTTCTCTAAAACTGACCACATAATCTGACATAAAGCAATTCTCAACAGGTACAAAAAAAATTTGGAATATCCCATTGTAGCTTATCAAGCCACTATGGGTTAAAGTTAGTGTTCAATAAAAACACAAACTACCAAAAGCCTACCAACTCATAGAAACTGAACAACGCTCAACTGAACCACCATTGGATCAAGTAAGAAATAAAGGAGGAAATTCAAGTCTTCCTAGAATTCAATGAAGATGAGTCCACACATACCCAAATGTATGGGACACCATGAAAGCAGTGCTAAGAGGAAAGGTCATAACTATAATGACCTACATAAAGAATTTGGAGAAATCTTAAACAAATTACTTATCTGTACAAGTAGAAGTTCTAGAACAAAAAGAAGAAAACTCACCCAAGATGAGTAGATGTCATAAAGTAATCAAACTCAGGGTTGAAATCAATAAAATTGAAACAAAGAGAGGAATAAATGGAGTCAATGGAGCAAACAGTTGCTTATTCAAGAAAATCACAAGATAGAAAAACTCTTATCCAAACTAGTGAAAAGGCAGAGAAAGAATAACCAAATTAACAAAATCAGAAATAAACAAACAAACAAAAACACAAAACAACAGACTCTGAAGAAACAAAGAAAATCATTAGGTCATATTTCAAAAACTTGTACTCCACAAAATTGGAAATTCTAAAATAAATGGACAATTTTCTTGATAAGTACCACATACCAAAGTAAAATAAACTGGATAAACAAATTAAAGAGCCTAACAACCCCTAAGGAAATAAAAACAGTATTAAAAGTCTCCCAACCAAAACAAGTCCAAGGCCAGATGGTTTCAGTGCAGAATTCTATCAGAATTTCAAAGAAGATCTAATACTAATACTCCTCAAATTGTTGCACATAATAGAAAGCGAAGGAATAATGCCAAATTCTTTTTATGAGGCCACATTTTCCCTTATACCCAAACCATTTAAAGATGCAACAAAGGAAGAGAATTATAGACCAATCTGCCTCATGACCATTGATGCAAAAATATTCAATAAAATACAGGCAAATCGAATCCAAGAATACATTAAAGTATCATCCACCATGACCAAGTAGGTTTCTTTCCAGAGATGCAGGGATGTTTCAACACATGAAAATATATTAGTATTCAGTATGGCTGGATTTATTTTGAGACCTTTGATCCATTTAGATTTAAGTTTTGTGCATGGGGATAGATACGGATCTATTTGCATTCTTTACATGTTGACATCCAGTTACGCCAGCACTATTTGTTGAAGATGTTTTCTTTTTTCTACTGTATAATTTTATCTTCTTTATCAAAAATCAGGTCTTCATAGGTGTATGGATCAAATTCGGGGCCTTTGATTTGCTTCCATTTGTCCAACTTCTGTTTTTTGCAAATACCAAGCTGTTTTTCAATACTGTAGTTCTATAATACAGCTTGAAGTCAGCCATTGTGATGCCTTCAGAAGATTCACTATTGTAGAAGATTGACTTGGCTCTTCTGTTTTTGTTTTTTGTTTGCTTTTGCATATAAAGTTGAATATTGTTCTTTTGAGGTCTGTGAAGAACTGTGCTGAGATTTTGATGGGGATTGCACTGAATCTGTAGACTGCTTTTGATAGGATTGACAATTGTGCTATGTTGATCCTACCTATTCAAGAGCATTGGAAATCTTTCCATTTTCTGATATCATCCACAATTTCTTTCTTCAAAGATTTAAAGTTTTTGTCATACAGGTTTTTCAATTCTTTCGTCAATGTTACACCAAGATATTTACGTTATTGTTGGCTATTGTAAATGGTGATGTTTCTCTAGTTTCTTTCATAGCGCCTTTATCATTTGTATATAGCTACTGATATTTTTTTAGTTGATCTTGTATCCTGCCACATTACTGAAATTGTTTATCAGCTGTAAGAGTTTCCTCACTAAATTTTTTGGTCACACATGGGCACAGGAGACCACTTATGAATATAAGACCAATAACACAGACACTGAGAGTAACAATTAATAAATGGGACCTCCTGAAACTGAAAAGCTTGTGTAAGTCAAAGGACACAGTCTCTAAAACAAAACGGCAGCCTGCTGAATGGGAAAGGTTCTTCATTAACCCCCACATCAGACATAGGATTGATCTCCAAATAAATAAAGATTTTAAGAAATGAGACATCAAATTACTAAATAATTCAATCAAAATTGGGGAACAGATCCAAACAGAGAATTCTCAAAGTAAGAATTGCTGAAAGACACTTAAGGGATTGTTCAACATCCTTAGCCACCACGGAAATGCAATAAAAACAGCTCTGAGATACTATCTGTTAGGAATATTTCCTAATGTAAGCCGATGCAAAAATCCCATTCAAACAAAATCACAACAAGGCAAATTAAAGGAGGTCCAGATTTAATGGGATTTCTGTGTTCTCAGGTGGTACTGAGGAGAACCAGGAAGCTGCCAATGCAACCACCAGGGGGAAAGAGGAGCGACCACAAAGGTACTCTCCAGAGAGCAGTTAAAAAAGACTGGGGGAGTAGTCAATATTTGGCAGGGTGCCTTGACATTCCTCCGGGGACTCCCAAAGCTTGGCAGGCACCTTGGTATTCCTCCAGGAAGGGGTCAAAGTTTGGCGGCCACAGGGGCGGGACCTCCAAAGATGGAGGCCAGAGACCAGGACTTACACTATTCACACCAGTCAGAATGAATAAGATCAAAAACAGCAATGGTAGCTTATTCTGGAGAGGATGTGGAGTAAGGGAAACATTGTTCCATTGTTGGTGGGAGTACAAACTTGTACAGTCACTTTGGAAATCAGTATGGCGATTTCTCAAAAAAACTGGGTATCATTCTATCTCAGCAATACCAGTCTTGGGCCTATACCCAAAGGATGCACACTCATACCACAAGGACATTTGCTCATCTGTGTTCAAAGCAGCATTATCCGTAATAGCCAGTACCTGGAAACAACCTAGATGTCCCTCAACTGAATAATCTATAAAGAAAATGTGGTACATTTACAGTGGAGTACTATTTAGTGGTGAAAAACAATGACATCTTGACATTTTCATTCAAATGGATGGAATTAGGAAAAAAAACATACTGAGTGAGGTAACCCAGACCCACATACAAACATGGTATGTGCTCGCTCATAATATTAGACATACAGCAAAGGATAACCAACCTTTGTCTATAATCCCGGAGAAGCTAGGTAAAAAGGAGAATGCTAAGATACATGGATACCCCTGGAAGGGGAAACAAACAAGATCTCCTGAGAAAATTAGGAGGGGGTGAGAAGGGAGGAGGAAACAGGAGGAGGTGGGAGGAGGGGAGAAAGGAGGAGATTATAAGGAAATGGGAGGCTGAAGAAGGGGGAAGGACAGTGAGGGAAAGAAAGGAGATATTGTGATTGAGGGAGCTATTAAAGGGCTAATGAGAAATAGCACTAGGGAAAATCTCAAGAATCTACAATGATGACCCCAGCTAAGATACTAAGCAACAAAGAGTCTCAGAGAGTCTCTGAGACTAGCCCAAGAGAAAGAGGAGAGATAAAATGAGCAAAGGGGTAAAGACCATGATCAGGATACACACAGAAAAAAACTGATCTGAGCTAGTGGGAGCTCACTAACTCTGAACTGAGAGCAGGGGAACCTGCCTAGAACCAAATTAGGCCCACTGAATGTGGGAGTCAGTTGTGAGGCTTGGGCAGTCTGTGGGGCCACTGGCAGTGGGACCAGGATTTCTCCATAGCACTTGAGGTGGCATCTAGGAGCACATTCTTTTTGGAGGGATACTTTATTCAGCCTAGATATAGGGGGGAAGACCTTGGTCATGCCATGAAGTGAAGTGTCAAACTTTGTTGATTCCACATGGGTAACTTTACCCTTTCTGAGGAGTGGATGGGGGAGTGTAGTGTGAGGAAAATGGGGGGAACAAAAGCAGGGGTGGGAGTGAAAACAGGGACAGTTATGTAAAGTGAGAAAAGATTATATTTAAAAAATCTTAATAAAAATTTAAAAAAGAAAATCTGTCAATGTAATCCACCATATAAACAAACTGCAAGAAATAAACATATGATCATCTCATTAGATTCTAAAAAATGTCTTTGACAAAATCCAGCACCCCTTCATGATAAAGGTTCTGGAGAAAATAGGGATGCAATGAACATACCTGAGCAAAATAAAGGCAACATACAGTAATTTGACATCCAACATCAATCTAAATGGAGATAAACTCAAAGTGATTCCACTAAAATCAGGGATATGGCAGGGCTGTCCACTCTCTCTATTCTATTTAGTCTTTGAGGTTCTAGCTAGAGCAATAAGGCAACAAAAGGAAATCAAGGGGATACAAATTCGAAAGGAGAAAGTCAAATTTTCACTATTTGCAGATGATATGATAGTATACATAAGTGACCCCAAAAATTCTACCAGGAAACTCCTTCAGCTGTTAAACAACTTCAATAATATGGCTGGATACAAAATTAACTCAAAACATCAGTAGGCCTCCTATATACAAATGACAAATACACAGAGAAGGAAATCAGAGGAAGAATACCCTTTACAATTGCCACAGATAAAAATAAAATATCTTGGAGTAACTTTAACCAAAAAAATGAAAAACCTACATGTTAATAATTTTAAAGTTTTGAAGAAATAAATTAAAGATGTCAGAAAATGGAAAGATCTCCCATGCTCATGGATCAGTAGGATTAACATAGTAAAAATAGCAATCTTACAAAAAACAATCTACAGATTCAATGCAATTCTCATCAAATCCCAATACAATTCTTCACAGACCTTTAAGAGAAACCCCCAACTTCATATGCATAAATAAAAAACCCAGTATGGCTTGAACAATCCAGTACAATAAAAGAACTTCTGGGGGTATCACCATCTCTGATTTCAAGCTCTAGTATAGAGCTATAGTTATAAAAAATAGTTCAGTTTGGCATAAAAATAGATACATGGGTTAATAGAAGTGAATCAAAGACGCTGACAAATATTCATACCCCTATGAATCTAATTTTTGACAAAGAAGTAAAATATACAATAGAAAAAAGAAAGCATCATCAACAAATAGTGCTGATGTAATGGGTCGTGGCATGTAGAAAAATGCAAATAGATCCATATCTATTACTATGCACAATACTCAAGTCCAAGTGAATCAAACACCTCAACATAAACCTGGTTGCACTGAACCTGATGGAAGAGAAAGTGCGAAGCACCCACTATGCATTGGCACAGGAGACTACTTCCTGAATATAACACCGAAAGCACAGACACTGAGATTAATAAATAATTAATTAATAGGACCTCCTTAAACTGAAAAGCTTACACAGGGCAAAGGGCACTGTCTCCCAATGAGATAAAACAGCAGCCTACAGAAGAGGAAAAGATCTTTACCAATCCCACATCTGACAGAGGATTGATACCCAACACATATAAAGAACTCAAGAAACTATACATCAAAATGCCTAATAATCCCATTAAAACTGGGTATAGATTTAAACGGAGAATTCTCAACAGAAGAATCTTGAATGGCCAATAACCTGAGGTAACAATATCCTGAGGTATCAGGGAAATGCAAATAAAATAGACTCTGAGATACCATCTTTCATAGGTCAGAATGTCTAAGAACAAAAACACTAATGATAGCCTTCATTGGAGAGCATATCAAGTAAGGGTATCACTCCTCTACTGCAGGTGGAAGTATAAACTTGTTCACCCCTTTGGAAGTCAGTATGGTGGTTTCTCAGAAAATTGGAAATCAATCTATCCCAATACCCAGCAATACAGCTCTTAGGCATATAACTAATGGATGCTCAATCATAACTCAAGGACACTTTCTCAACTATGTTCATAGCAGCATTATTTGTAAAAGCCAGGACCTGGAAACAGCCTAGATGCCCTTCAACTAAAGAATGGATGAAGAAAATAGTTTACATGTACGCAATTACTCAGTGGAGAAAAAAAAAAAAAAAGACAATGCCATTGTGAAATCTGAAAGCAAATGAATGGACCCAGAAAAAAATCATCTTGAATGAGGTAACCCAGACCCAGAAAGATAAACATGGTATGTACTCACTCATAAGTTGATATTAGGTATAAAGCAAAGAATAACCAGTCTACAATCCTCAGCCCCAGAGAATCTAGGTAACTGGGAGGACCCTAAGAGGGATGCACGGATCTCCCTGGAAAGAGGAAATAGATGAGATAACCTGGGTAAACTTGGGAAAGTGGAGAATATAGGCAATGGGATGGGAGGATGGGACGATGAGGGATCAGTAGATGGGATCAATAGTTCAGGCGATGACTGGGTGAGAGTAATGAAACAGATGTCTTGATAGAGGGGAATGATATGGGTTTTGGGAGAAACCTGGTACCAGTGCACCTCCCCAAACCCCACAAGGATGACACCAGATAAGACTACTAGCAATAGTGTAGAGAATGCCTGAACTGGCCTTCCCCTGTTCAGATTGGTGACTACCCAAATTGTTATCACAGGGCCTTCTTCCTGTAATTGAGTGAAACAGATATAGAGATCCATAACCAAGCACTGGGCTGAGCTCCAAAAGTCCAGTTGACAAGAGGGAGAAGGAATTATGTGAGCAAGGAGTGGCCAAGATTATGTTGGGGAAACACAGAGACAGCTGCCCTGAGCTTGTGGGAGCCCAAATACTCTGAACTGACCGCTAGGGACTCGACATGGGACCAACCTAGGCCCTCTGCATGTTGGTGTCAATTGTGCAGCTTGGTCTATTGTAGGGTCTCTATCAGTAGAATCAGGAACTGTCCCTGATGCATGAGCTGACTCTTTGGAACCGATTCCTTATGGTGGGATGCCTTGCCCAGTCTTGATACAAGGGGGCGGAGCTTGGTACTGCCTCAACTTGATATGCCATGCTTTGATGACTCCTATGGAAGGCCTTACCCCTTTCTGAATGGAGATGGAGGAGGAGTGGATGGGGGTGTAGAAAAGAGGTGGTGAGAGGGAACAGGGAAGAAGGGTAAAGGAAAACTATGATTGGTGTGTAAAATAGGTAAAAAAAATAAAAATAAAAAGAGTATAATCTAGCACAAAGTAAAAAAAATTAAATCTATATTTGTGTTTCCATTTACAAAATGTAGAATATAACACTAAGGATATTACAAAGATATTGAGTAGTTTAGTATGACTTAAACAAAGAATAAACAACAATTATCTAAAATCAACCACTTAACAAAAATGAAGTATAGTACATGGACTAAATATTTTCTTCTAAACTTGGAAGTTTACCTTCCAAATACTATAAAATATAGTATAACTAAGCATACCTGATGAAATAACATAACATGTATCATGTAACAAATATACATACATATTTGTTATATGTTGTTACTTGTATATACTTTGGGGGTCAAATTACCCACATGACACAAACACAATATGCTATCAAGGGTTAGACCATGAATAAGGCAGTCATTACTGAGTACTGAGTTTAAATCTCATGAATATTTGATAAGGAATATTTACTTCTTTTATGGCATAAGCAGTATAGTTCTTTATGTTTTCCTTATTAAGGAATATAGAATTTTAGCAACTTTTAAATCTTTATTCTGCATATTTTCATAAGATCTCTATGAGAGCAATGCATACAGTCATGTTCATTTTAATGGGGCTGAGCATAAGTAAGAATAGTTATGTTTGCTTCTCTTTTCTTTTGACTCTGAATGGATCTAACTGCTTCAAGTTCCTGCCTTGACTTAAGCCAAATAAATCCTTTCTCCCTTAAAGTTTTATTTTTGTTGTTCTGAAGTACTGGCACATTAACAGCAATGAAAGTAGGACACTAAGCCACTAACCTTAGGTTTCCTTCTAATATATAATGCATTATATAAATGACACTTTGTTGATACAAAGGCAAACTATAAACATACCTCTTTTTAGGCATTCTTTGCAGTTATCACTTGCTTGACTCAGGGCCATTGCAATTTGAATTCTACTAAACCCTTTTAAATAGACTAAATCAGGAAAGGACAATATGCTTTGCAAACACAAATTGAGAACCAGTAATACAAGTTACCTTTCTAACCAATTCCCAACTTGAATGCCCTCTACCTATAATAAAATAAATAATTAAATAAATAAATAATAAATTTGAAAAATTCACTTCTTTAAAATGGAAGGCTACTGAAATTCAAGATTTCTAAAATATGTTACATTTGGCCATACATACTTGTACCCATTAAATCAGTATTTTTTATATATCTAGGTGTTTAGAAGGTCAAGGGCCAAGTGTTTGAGTGCTTGTTAACCAGTCTGTCATTAACAAATTTGTGATAAATGCAGAGAGAGTAGGTACAGAGAAGGTGTTGAATGCATACTCTTAAATGATGGAGTTGTCACTGAATGTGTCTGGGCTTATCTAATAATGCACAAAGTTAGAGCATAAGATACATTATAGGTTTCTCTCTACATATAAGATTTGTTTTAATGTAAAACAATAAACAACTAAAACTCATTAAGCCAGGAGATGACAGACAGTAGTAGCTGATCAAGATTATTTTTGGCAAGGATTTGTGAAATGAATCTTAGAGTACCAGGTAGAATCAAATGAATTATACTCAGAGAAAAACAGAATGATGTATGTGCAGGCAGAATCTGAATGTCAGGAAGCCAAAAAAACGGAGAAGGTTTGAAAAAGTTTTCAAGAGCAAGCCTCTGTATAGAAACATGAAGAGAAAAGTGGGGAAAAAAGCAATGCTTAAAGAAGAGATGAATAAGACTTGGGGTCTTAATGTTTGTAAAATAGAATAGTTTAGTGTTTGTGCCTCTGACATACAATTGAGTTTGACTAATTCTATTCTTTTTTTTTTTTTGAGGTTGTTTTGTCTTCAGAAGGTATTTTAATTACAGAATATTCATCCCTTCTTCTACCTCCCTCCAAAGTCTCCATATATTCCTTCCTGATCTCCTTCAAATGCAGTGCCTCTTTTTTCATTAAGTGTTCTTGCATGCATGTATTTATATATGCACATATAATCCTAAACATAACAGGTTGATTGATGTACTTTTCCCTGGGGAGAGCCACCTCTTCTGCCACCAACTTTACTCAGTTGCTTATAGTTCTTTGTGTGTGGTTGGGACCACCCTAACATTTTTCCATCCAGCTTTTCATGTCAGTTGGTGTCCACCTGTATAGTGCATGTTTGGGTGTTTATGTTGGTGAGACTTAGAAGGTATAGTTTCTGATGTTACTAGGAGATGCAATCACAGCAAATTCCCTGATCCTCTGTCTCTTACCATCTTTCTTCCCCATCTCCTGCAATGTTTCCTGAATCTAGGTGTGGGAGTTTTTCATAGATATATTCACTGGGCCTGGCCTCCAAACTCTGTACCTTGGTTGGTGGTGTCTTTTTGTAGTGGTCTCCATCTGTTGCAAAGAGATGTTTTCTTCATTAATGGTGAAGGGTAAACTTAGTGGTGGGCTTAGAACAACTGTTTTTAGATTGCTTTGTGGTTTTATGCTGGTTTCTCAGACTTGTGGATGTAGTTTCTCCTCCAATAAACATGATTTTAGTAGTACCAAATAGTTAGCTATGTTTCCAATACCAGGCATGATTTCCCTCATGTTGACCTTGTCTGCAGTCCAACTCTATAGTTGCCTATTACCAAAGTATTAGTACCACTTCAGCACCCATTGTGGTACACTGGTCATTGATGTGGTTCAAGGCACCATCCCTGTGTAGAATTATTGGGTGCCTCTCTCCTTTGAAAATATGCCTGGTGACCTAAACAGAGAACTCTCAACAGAGGAATCTAAAATGCCTGAAAGACACTTAAGGAAATATTCAAAATCCTTAGTCATGAGAGAAATGCAAACCCAAACAACTCTGAGATTCCATCTTACACCTGTAAGAATGTCCAACATCAAATATACTGATGACAACTTATGCTGTAGAGGTTGTGGGGTAAAGGGAACACTCCTGCATTGCTGGTGGGAATGCAAGCTGGTACAGCCCCTTTTGGATGTCAGTATGGCAATTTCTCAGAAAATTAGGAAACAACCTTCCTCAAGACCCAGCAATACACTTTTGGGTATATATCCAAAGAATGCTCAATCGTGCCACAAAGACTTGTGCTCATCTACATTCACAGCAGCATTGTTTGTCATAACCAGAATCTGGAAACAACCAAGACGCCCTTGAATCGAAGAATGGATAAGCAAAATGTACATTTACACAATGGAGTACTACACAGCAGAAAAAAATAACGACATCTTGAATTATGCAGGCAAATGGATGGAGCTAGAAAATATCATTTTGAGTGAGGCAACCTTGACCCAGAAAGACAATTATCACATGTACTCACTCATAAGTGGTTTTTAAACATAACGCAAAAAAAAAAAACAACCCAGCCCCCAAATCACAATCCCAGAGAACCTTGAAAATAATAAGGACCGTAATGGAAACATACATAGATCTAATCTACATGGGTAGTAGAAAAAGACAAGATCTTCTGAGTAAATTGGGAGCATGGGTACCTTGGGAGAGGGTTGAAGGGGAGGGGAGAGGCAGGAAGGGGAGCAGAGAAAAATGTAGAGCCCAATAAATATCAATGAAAAAAAATTTTTTAAAAAAGAAAAATGTGGCTTTTTTTTTTGTCCCACGGAGCCGAGCAGAGAGGAGAGGGCAACCCTCAGTAGGCCTGCCTTTGGGACCGGGAACCTCGCCCAACCAGCTTCCGCGGATTCATCTGGACCCTGGTGAGTGGGCCCCAGCCCATCCCCGGGACCTTCTGGCCACTTGGGGCTCCCCTCTGTTGGCTTTGCTGCTTATCCCAACCATGCTTCCCCGGGTATCCCTTCTCATCTGCGTGGTCCCGGCTGCACCGGAGCTCGGGCCACCTGGGCTGAGGCCTTGGAGGAAGGACGAGTACCCTGCTAGGGGGCCTCCTTTGTCCCACGGAGCCGAGTGGAGCCGAGCGGGCAACCCTCAGTAAGCCTGCCCTTGGGACCGGGAACCTTGCCCAACCAGCTTCTGCGGATTCAGCTGGACCCTGACCCCGGGAACCAAGCGGAGCCAAACGGAGCAGAGCGGGCAACTCTCAGAAGAAATGGGCAGGCGCCAATCAAAGAATTCGTCCAACAACCTGAAAAGCAACATGATAACACCAGAATC
>PVIU01026166.1:0-22493 GCA_004026605.1 Ondatra zibethicus | reverse complement strand
TTAATGACGGTGTCCTTTGCTTTACAGAAGATTTTCAGTTTCAGGAGGTTCCATTTATCCATTGTTGCTCTTATTGTCTGTGCCACTGAAGTTATACATAGGAAGTGGTCTCCTGTGCCTATGTGTTGCAGACTACTTCCCACTTTCTCTTCTATCAGGTTCAGTGTGGTCGGATTTATATTGATGTCTTTAATTCATTTGGACTTGAGTTTTGTGCATGGTTATATCTAGAAATTTCCTGTAACCATTGATTTGCCTGCTTTCCTCAAAAATTTTTATATAGCATTAAATTCAAAATATTGTTATTTATCTTATATTTAAAATTTAAAATATTTAAACAGTTGAGTTTTAAAATCAATTGTTAATTTAAAATACATAAAGTTTTATAAATAATTTCTTTTTATTAATTTAATTCAGTTCATTTTTTGTTAAGGAGAAATTACACATTGGTTGAATACTTTAAAAACCATTGAAATATGCCTGTTAGCCCTGTTATTTTCTTAGTGAACATTGCAAGAGTATTTAAACAAAATATTAATCTCATATATCTTGATACAGTGTTTCATGCTTAAATACTGTTTGATGAGCTCAGGGTAGTTGCCAGTTTTGGAAAATCTGTGTCTTCATTTATGTTGTTATTCTATCAGCTGCTGGAAGACACTTGTTAAATATTCAACTTATGATATTTTGATGTCTTTTGCAAAAATTTTGCTCCTTCATTAGACTCTGTTAATATTTCATTCACATGTTTTGATGTTTCACTGTCAGGTACATACGCATTAATAATTAGTATGATTTAGAGGTGTGTTGACAATTTTACCATCAATTCCCTTATTCTCATAAGTTCACTGTTTGTAATACATTTCTGCCTCTGTATTTATTTTCTACTTTCTGCACTTTCATTTTGTAAGTAGGTTCCTTTAAGGCAACATTAAATAGCGTTTTGTTTACTTTTTCCTCACCCTAGTTCCTTACTCCATTCCTAATCTCTGTGGTTCTCCCCACTGAAGCATGGATATCGCTGGGTTACGAGCAGATATTCACATGTAAGCAAAAATACCTCATATTTCCCTTTCTGGGTCTCATTTAACTCACTCATAATTGTTTTGTGATTCCATTTATTTATCTGTGAATTTAATTCTCTTTAGTTGCTGAGTAATATTTCATTATGGAAATGTACCACATTCTTTTAATTCCATTTTTCTGTTTAGGGATATCTAGGTTGTTTCCAATTTTTGGCTATGATAAATAGAGCAACAATGAACTTGGTTGAACAAGTGTCTTTGGGGTAGGATAAAAATAATCCTTTGGTTATATACTTAAGAGTGATATGGTTGGATCTTGAGGTAGATTGATTCCCATTTTCCTAGAGAACAGTCACTATGACTTCCAAAGTGACTGTGCAAGTTTTCACTCCCACCAGCAATGGAAAAGTCTTCCCAATGCTACACATCCTTACCAGCCAACTGTCACATATTTTATTGATCTTAGCCATTATGACAGGTGTAAGATAAAGTATTAAAGTAGTTTGGATTTGCTTTTTGCTGAGGAATAAGGATGTTGAACATATCTTGTCTTAATGATGGTCTCCTTTATCATTTAGAATCTTTTCAGTTCTATGAGGTCCAATTTATTAATTATTGATATGAGTGTTTGTGCTAACAGTATTCTGTTGAGCATGAGTTCTCCTGTGCTAATGAGTTCAAGGCTATTCCCTACTTTCTCCTCTATGAGGTTTAGTGTATATGGTTTTATGCTGTGGTCTTTGATCCTTTTGGAGTGGAGTTCTGTGCAGGGTGATAAGTATGGATCTATTTGGGTTCTTCTACATGCAGCTGTGCACTATGCTAGCAACATTTGTTGAAAATGCTGTCTTTTGTCCAGTGTGTATTTCTGGCTTCTTCTGCAAAAATCATGTATCCATAAGTGTGAGGATTTATATCTGGTCTTCAATTCAATTTCTGCTTCTATTTCAAGTAGCCTATTTAAATTGTTTATCTTTCCTTGATATAATTTTATTAGGTGATATATACTGAGAAAATTATTCATTTCGTTACATTTTCCAATTTGGCGAATCACAGGTTTTCAAAATATGTCCTTATGATTCTCTGAATTTCCTTGGGTCTGTTGTTATGTCTACCTTTTCACTTCTAAATTTGTTAATATGGATATTCTGTCCCAACCTTTTAGTTAATTTGAATAAGGGTTTGCCAATTTTATTGATTTTCTCAAAGAACTTACTCTTTGTTTCATTTATTTTTCTATTTTCTTTTGTTTCTATTTTACTGATTTCAGACCTGAGGTTGACTGTTTCTTTCCATCTATTACTACTGTACCATGTGATTTCTCTGTTTTTGTTCTAGTTATGATACAAAACTGCATTATGTTACACATGTGAGATCTTTCCCCATTTTTTTTAATGCAGGCACTTCGCAATATGAACTTGTCTTTTCGAACTGCCTTCCTTGTGTCCCGGAAGTTGGATATGCTGTGTACTAATTTTCATTCAGTTCTAGAATGTCTTTAATTTCTTTTTAAATTTCTATCTTGACCCATATTTCATCCAGTAGTGAGTCATTCCCTTTCCACGAGTTTATATTCATTCTGTTTTTTTTTCTGTTAGTGTTGATATTCAATTTTTATCCATGGTGATCACGTCAGATGTAAGGTATTGTTTCAGCTCCCTTCTAGCTATAGAAACTTTTTTGGGTCTAAATATGTAGTCAGTTTGGGAACAAATGCCATGAGGTGCTGAGAAGTAGGCATATTTTTCTGTGTTGGGTAAAATGGTCTGTAAATATCTGTTAGGTCCACTATCAATGTATGAGGGTTAATAGGTGACCTAAACTGAAGAAGTGTTTTTGCTTTAGAAAGTAGGGTATCCTTGTGTTTGGTCCATAGATGTGAAGACTTGCTATTGCTAATATTTTGAGGACAATGTTGAAGAGCTATGGAGAGACTGGACAGCCTTGTCTTGTTCCTGATTTTAGTGGAATCACTTTGAGTTTCTCGCCATTTAATTTGATGTTGGTTATTGACTTGCTGTATATTGCTTTTATTATATTTAGATATGTTCCTTGTATCCCTGATCTCTCTAAGACCTTTATCATGAAGGGGTGTTAGATTTTGTCAAATGGTGTAACAGGAGCGAGTGGGGCCCCTTGTTATGGCCCCCGGCTTGATTACACCGGAAATAACCACACAGAAATTGTAATAATTAAATCACTGCCTGGTCCATTATCTCTAGCCTCTTATTGGCTAACTCTCACATCTTAATTTAACCCATTTCCATTAATCTGTGTATTGCCATCTGACTGTGGCTTACCAGCAAGACTCTAACCAGTGTCTGTCCCAGGCAGGAGATCCATGGTGTCTCTCTGTCACCCTGCTTTCTTCCTCCCAGAATTTAGTTCTGTCTTCTCCACCTACCTACGTTCTGCCCTATCAGGCCGAGCAGTTTCTTTATTGATTAGAATTTACATTTTCTTTGATTGAGGTATCCATGTCTTCTATCATGTCTCTAATGCCTCTAGAGTCTTTCTTCTATCTTTTGAATTCTATTGGAGAGGTTTGCCTCTGTTTCCTCTTTCACATCCTAAGTTTTTTATTTCCAGATTTCCCTCAGTTTGGGTTTCCTTTATTGATTCTGTTTCTACTTTCAGGTCTTGAACTGTTTTGTCCATTTCCTCCCACTGTGTGTTTTTTCATAGATTTTTGAAGTGATTTATTCATTTCTTTTTTTAGGGAACTCTATCATATTCATATAGGCTATTTTAAGTTTTTTGCCTTGGGCTTTAGTTATGTTGCAACACTCAGTTTCTGCTGTGATAGAATTGCTGGGCTCTAGTGGGGACATATTCTCCTGGGTGTTGTTGATTTTGTTTTTATGCTGTGACATATCATCTCAGTTTAAGAAGGTTATAATTCTGTGTACTGATATCTGGTTTTGACTTTGAGTGAGTGAGTTGTTTCTTGATTTCCTCTTGCCGCTTCTGTTTCTGAGGGGAGTGTGGTTGCTGTGTTTCTTGGTATAGGGAGCAGAAGGTTAGGAATGTGGATTATCCAGGTTGAGGGGAGGTTGAGGGAATCTACAGAAGGGATGAAAACAGGATGTTCAGATAGGATCTGCTTAGTCTTCTGGGAATGGGGGCAGAGAGTGAGGAGAGGTCACCAAGAAGTCTCTTCCAGAGGTGGGGATGAGACTGAGGATTGGATTTGGAGGAGAGGAGAGAGAGGTGAAAATCTCTAGCAAGTTTCCCAGCTTTCTTGCCTGGACCAAAAATTTTCTGTCATGTGAGTAGATTCTCCAAAGAGCAGAAAACTGAACTGGGTTCATCAGTAACTATGCTGATATTAAATGATGATATAATATTCTATGAAAAAATATCTAAAATCAAAAAAGCCTGTAGCATAGACCAGAAATGTCTGGTCTAGTTAAAGAAATGGTGAAAGAGAAAGCTTTAAAATTTTTTTCTTCCTTTTTAGTCCATGGTAGCATGATGAGAATAAATTCTGCTCTATTAAATTAATAGCCCAGTTGCAGCCTCCACCATTCAAACAGAGTACCTGAGTATAAACCCTGTGGGGACCAGAGGGAGTCCTGGTGATAGACCCTTTTTAAATCTACAGACAAACTGAACTTCCAAATGTTGGCCTGAAACACACCCCTCAATATTTTGTAAAATTATGTAAGTAATCCTGGCTACTGTCGAGTCTAGGAAACCCCAGTCAGAGTGAGGTGGGCCTTTCCAGCCCTTCACTGTCTCTTTACTATCTAACTTGACCCTTTTCTGCCACAATTTCAGGTTCTTGTTAGTAACCAGTTGTACCAGTTTGCTTTCTATTGCTATCACAATCCAAAGAGACTTAGGGAGGAAAAAGATTCTTTCAACATATAGTTTACAACTTCTTGTGCTGGGAATCCAGGGCGGGACTCTATAGCAGGGGCCTGACTGCAGGAAGTGAAGCAGAAGTCATGGAGAAATGCTGCTTCCTAGTTTCTCTTCATGACTCACATGGCTTGCTTTCTTATACATCCTAGGACCACCTGTCCAGGAGAGCCACCACCCATAACAGTCTGGGACCTCCCAGATCAGTTACTAATCAAGGAAACACCCAACAGACATGTCCGTAGCCCAATCTGATGGAAGCATGTTTTCAACTGATGCTGTTTCTTCCCAGAAGAGTATAGATTGTGTCACGTTGGCAAAACAACAAAAAAATTAACCAAGAAGGCATGAATAAAGGTATGAGTTTGTGAGTGTGTCCCATGTAAATGTATTTCACACACACTCACATGTTTATATATGTAGAAAGACATATCCTTTACCTGCTTTTGTAAGTTTTGTTTAGGCTTTACTAGCTCTCCTCTTCTTGGCATGTGGACAAGCTGTCTAGGAGGAGAGGATGGTTCCCTTAAGGCTGATGATAGACACATGCCTGACTCAACAGTCTCTGTTCAGTCATAATTTGTACTCCTGCACTGAGTGAGTGTGTGTATGTATGTGTATATACATGTATGCATGTGAGTGTGTATGGTCCCTGACATATGTATATGCATTCATGTGTGTGTGTTTGTTTGTTTGTATGTGCATGCATGTTTATATTTATGTGTGTATGTATGTGTGTATGTGTAAGCATGTGTGTATATATATGTGTAAGCATTCATGTATGTGTATGGTTATGTGTATGCATGTGTGTGTATTTCCGTATGTATATGTGTGTACATGTATGTATGTATATGCACATGTGCGTATGTGTGTGTATGTATATATGTATGCATGTGTGTGTATGTATGTGTGTGTATATGTGTGTGTTACAGACTAGTGTAATTGCAGTTCTGATAGTTCTGGGTCTCTGCCCTGTAGATGTATTCAAAGAGTATGGAATCAATAAAATCTGGTCAACTGAATGTCAAAAAAAAAAAAAAAAAAACCCAAACCAAAACCAAGAAAAAGGAAGAAAAAATGACTGCTCATTTGAAGAGTGGAAAAGTACATCTAAGCTTCCCATGCTAATTAACAGACTTCTTGTACAGATTCAGACAAAACACTTCCTGTCGCCACCTCTGGGTTTCTGATTAGTGTACAACTAACTGTCCTTAGGGTATGAAGTTAAATTAAGCATACACATATGCTGTGCATTCTGAAGTGTTTTAAGTAACTGTATTGACAAGCTCACACCCATTCTCCCATTTGCCCATGTTGACAATAGAGGTGTATATACTGTAGTGAATACTGCCAGTCCTGGGAAGAAAGGATTAAAAAGAAGAGCCCAAATGGCTTAGAATTTGTAAATTAAAATAAAAACAAAAATAACTTTATTGAAGCTTTAAACCTAGTTTAAAAATCAACATTCAGGACATTCTGTCTAAGCTGAGAGATACCTTTAAGGATTTTTGTTTGCTTGTCTGTGTTAGAGAGTGGAAGCTTTTATTTATGGAATGTCCTAATTCTTTTTCTGCTGCTGTGATAAACCACCACAACCAAAAGTAACTTGGGGAGAAAATGGTTTCTTTTGTCTTTTAGGTTGTAATCTCTCATGGAGGGAAACCAAGGCAGGATCCATGGAGAAACATTGTTTACTTGTTTGCTTCCTCTGGCTCACTCAGCTGCCTCTCTTATATTGCCAAGGGTTACCTCCCAGAGTATGGCACCTCCTTCAGAGGGTCACACACTCCTACATCATTAGTAATTAGAAAAATATAATTCCTCCTTTGAGATTGCCTCCTCCCAAGCAAGTCAAACCTGAGTCAAGTTGACAAAAGCTAATGAGCACAGGGGAAGTGGCAGAGAGGTTCTCTGCCAGAATCAGAGCCTGCGTTCCACTTTCAAGCTGTGGTAGTTACAGGGAAAAATGGGGTGAGTTGAAATTAGTTTACCAGTTTCCCTTTTGGGCCTGAGAATGGCCATTGCTAGGGGCAGTCAATGTGAGACTGGCCGTTGCTAGGGGCAGTCAATGTGAGATTGGTCATTGCTAGGGATAGTTGATTAAAATTATTAGGTGATAGATGGACGTGTTTCCTGGCAGACTACTGCTTGGGATTTACAAGTCAGGGCAATTATGAACCTTGAAACAAGGTAATTTATTTCTGAAACAAAATTATTTTAGATATTGAAATTGTCACAGTTGAAGAGTATGGAGAAGCTTTAATATAATGATGTTGTCATGGCTAACATTCTGAATTTGGTTGTTAGATCAATGAAAAGACTACATAGTTGTCATCCTCATAACTCTTTACTGATGGACAAGACCAGTGTCCTAATTAGGGATTCATGAGACAAGGAATTCTTTTTATTAAATAAAATACTGTCTAACCATCCCTCCCTTCCTTTCTTTTTTCTCTTTCGTTTTCCTTCCTTCCTTCGTTCCTTCCTTCCTATCATTCTTTTTTTGGCTTTTTGAGAAAGGATTTCTCTCTGTAGCCATGGCTGTCCTAGAACTAACACTATAGACCAGGCTGGCCTCGAACTCCCAGATGTCCACTTCCTTCTGGCCTCCCAAGTGCTGGGATTAAAGGCATGTGCCACCACCCAGCCTCTATCTAACCATTTCTATAGAAAGCTCCAGTCTATAAATGAATCAAGTTTCTCTTTGTATTTATTGCTTTTTCTGTTGGTTTAGGTACCCAAAGAAGTAAAGTCCAAGATGGAATTAGATGTGACAAATAACCTCTGAGAATGATGGGGAGAGGACGAGAAGAGTGTAGAGATTCTTCAGAGCACGAGTCAGAACTGATGCTTGTGGTGGATGCTGATGGGCAGCAACCCAGTTTCCATGTAAGAGTACTAGGGAAAACCTCCCACTCCCTCAATTCCCTAGGAGCTGGTCTCACTTTATCTTTCCTGTCTCTCTAGTCTTTAAAGGGGAGAAGCATCTTGAAAGTATATTTCCAAGAGATAGGCTGCACTGGATTCAGCATGCAACATGGGAGAACAAACCTGCAGTAGTTTGAATGAGAATAACCCCCATAGGCTCATATAGTTGAACGTTTGGTCCCCAGTTGGTGGAACTGTTTGGGAAGGATTAGGAGACATGGCCTTGTTAGAGGTGTGTCTGTCACTGGGACTGGGCACTGAGGTTTAAGAAGCCCAAAGCCCAGTGTTGCTTTCAGTGCATTCAACTTTCAGATAAGACATAAACTCTCAGGTACTTCTCCAGCACCATCGTTGTCTGCCTCCTGCCATGTTCCCTCACATAATGGTCATGAACTAACCCACTGAAACTGCAAGCCTCCAACTAAATGCTTTATTTTATAAGTTTCCTTGATCACGTTGTCTTTCACAGCAAGAGAGCAGTAACAACGAAGACAACATCATCTCAACAGGAGATCTGTGGGGTATATTCTCTTGGCTGCCACTTCATTTTTAAAATGCCCGAGAATTACAGTCCTTTCTAAAACCAAGCTCACTGCTTGTGTCAAGTACTTTTTACAAGGAATTTGAATCTTACAATTCAAAATACATCTCTTATTACATGTGATTCTGTAAGTTATTCATGTCATTTTAAAAAATAATCCATCTGCGGTTAAAAATGTTAATTTGAGTTTGGAGATCCTCATTAAGAGAACTTAAATTGGTGATAATTATAGGCAACTTGCTCATAATAACTTGAAAGCTTGACAGTGAGCTGGAATGGGATTACAGTGGATGACATGTGTCCTGACCCTACATCCTGCTAGCATTGGTTTAACGGGATGTTTGATATCCTTAGTTTCATGGTTTTTTTTTTTTTTTTTTTTGGTTTTTCGAGACAGGGTTTCTCTGTGTAACAGCCCTAGTTGTCCTGGCTCTTTCTCTGTAGTCCAAGCTGGTCTCAAACTCAAAGAGATCCACCTGCCTCAGGCTCACAAGTGCTGGAATTAAAGGTGTGAAAATGCCACCACTGCCTGGCAATACTTTCACTTTTCTCATAGGTAGAAGGAAGGATTTTCCTCCCATATGGGTTATTCTATAACTTTATAAACTAGAAAGAGCTCTGTGCTGTCAAAGCAGGGCATAGTAAAAATAATGAGATGCATTACTGAGATGTTTTTTCTCCATGTGTATGAATTTGTGTCTGGTAAAAAAAATGTTCTTATCCTCTCTTTTCTTTTCTGTCTTTCTTTCTTTTTTATTACTTTATTAGTTCTAGGAATCAGAATTTCCACTTCCTCTTCTCCTCCCACTTCCCTTCTGCTCCACCACTCACCCTCCTACTGTCCCCCTCCAGTCCTAAGAGAGGGCACGGTACCCTGCCCTGTGGGAAGTCCAAGGCCCTCCCCCCTCCATCCAGGCCTAGGAAGGTGTGCATCCAAATAGACTAGGATCCCAAAAATCCAGTACATGCAGTAGAGACAAATCCCAGTGCCATCATCATTGGCTTCTCAGTCAGCCCCCATTGTCAGCCACATTCAGAGGGTCCTGTTTGATCCCATGCTCGTTCAGTCCCATTCCAGCTGGATTTGGTGAGGCAGTCCCATTAGATCAGGCACACTGTCTCAGTGGGTGGACCAACCCCTCACGGTCCTGACTTCCTGTTCATCTTCTCCCTCCTTCTGCTCTTCGACTGGACCTTGGGAGCTCAGTCCATTACTCCCATGTGGGTCTCTGTCTCTATCTCCATCTGTCGCCGGATGAAGGTTCTATGGTGATATTCAAGATAGTCATCAGTGTAACTATGGGACAAGGCCATTTCAGGCACCGTCTCCTCCACTGCCCAGGGTCCTAGCTGGGGACATCCCTGTGGACATCTGGGACCCCCTCTAGAGTCAAGCCTCTTGCCAACCCCACAATGCCTAAGGGGAGGGTTGGGGAGAGGTTGGGGGAGTGGGATGGTTGAGATGAAGGAAGGACAGATATGGGAGCAGGGAAGAAGATATCTTCTGTCTTTCTTTTTTTTTTTTTTTTTTTGAGATAGGGCTTCTCTGTGTAGCTTTGAAGCCTGTCCTAGAACTTGCTCTGTAGACCAGGCTGGCCTTGAACTCACAGAGATCTGCCAGCCTCTGCCTTCTGAGTGCTGGGATTAAAGGCATGTGCCACTACCACCTGACATTGTTGTTATCTTTTCTGTTTGAAAATAAACAGAAGTATTTTTTCTTAAAATTAATTTAGTGCTATTTATCAGTATTCTTTACAATGTTCAACTGACACATTTGTTCCAAAGTTTCAAGAAGGTCCCTAAAACAAATCTCCTGTGAGGGCCCCTTCAACAAAGCATCGTCTTAAATGCTGAATTAAAAAAATTATCTTCTTGCTCTAGAGCAATTGCAAGTCATAATTCAGTTACTACATGGACTGTTTTAGAACAATAATGAATAGAAGTATGTTTTGGAAAAGAAGGAAAGTTATGTAAGAATAGGAGGGTTAAATGGTGTTTTCAGTATTACTCAAAATTTACTTTAAAAGTATGAAGACAAAAGTTCACATATTGGTAGTTCTTGCCAGTGGGTAGCAAAATTATGGCTGTATTTATTTTCGTATTTACATCCCGTTTTATCATCCCAAATTTTACAATAGCTAATAATAATTAATTGAACCATTACTTTTAATGATTAGTTACTGGAATGAATGATGAATGTAATCAAATTATTTCTTTACATGTTGAAGTATTTTGAATAAAAATGGAACTGAAATAAATGATCAAATCAGAATATGAAGTCATTAAAATTTTAAATCTATCTTAAATATACATACACCTTAGAAATAATGAAATAAATGAATTGGAGCATTCATGTGCATGACCCTACCTCATTTTTCCTAGGCATGCTAGCTAAAACATCTGTTTCCTCTGCCTAAAGTTTATGTTGGAGATTATTTAAATACTTTTCATGAAAGTCAAGAGTCCCTTTTAAGGAAGTAGAGCTGCCTAATTTCTTTATTTGTATTCGTTTTAATTGACAAGTTAAAAGCTTAAGACTTAGTTCATACTTACCAAGCTCCACATGCGCCTTTTAAAAATGTACGCTGGAAGTCAGGGTAAATATATCTATCCCACATTTATTGTCTAGATGAGGGTAAGAAGTTATGGTGTGCTGTTGCAAAGTGGGTTAACGATAGATAATGGTAAAACAGAGTATGTTTTCAAGAACTAGGAGAAGATTTTCAGTGCCAGCACAGTAAAGAGCACTTGTTTTCTTCATGTTTTAAAACTCAGTCTCTCAGTGCAGAGCCTTTGCCTATGGATCAACCCACTCATCACTACGTTTAAGGGACATTTCACCTACAGGGTAACAAAAGTCTCTGAATCTTTTGAATTTAAATTTCCAATTTAAAGATGTCAGGGTGTAGTCTCACTTACGGTAATATTTTCCAATCTCTTTTATCTAGGTCACTCACAGTATGAGGTCACATTTCAGGTCTGTTTTTACTCACATAAAATTTTTAGTTTCAGAAAATGAGATAGCTCAGTTGAGTTTGCTCTTGAGATAGCAGGCATCTCATTATGTAGCCAAGGCTGGCCTCAATCTCAACCCCCCTGCTTCAGATTGCCCTAATTTGAGATTCCAGGTGTGCATGGCCATATCCAGCTAATGTAGTAATTTCTTCACTAAAGGCCAACACACACACACACATACAAACACATACATATTTACTGACTTAACTCGGAATGAGTGTGTAGGTTTTACAGGATTGCTATAACAAAGTGCTCTGAAGTGGTGGTTTTAATATTTAAAAAATAATTTTCTCCAAGTGCTGATGGCTTAAAGTTTGAAGTGAAGGTATTGAAAGAGTCGGGTTCTCTCTGATATCTCTATCATGGAATTTTTCATTACTTCTGCTCCCTGGTGTTTGCCATCAATGAACGTCATTCTTGCCTCAAATACATATGGCATCTGAATTTAGCCACACACCATCTTCTGACAGTGTCTTCAGATGATCTTAAATCTGTGTGTGTCCTACCTATGTCCAGAATCTCCTTTCATGTAAGCACGACTGGATTTTAAGGTTTTTCTCTGTTATGACTCTTTCCCCAAATATATCACATTGTATGACAAACTATTGTTTCAGTATCTATCCTTTGATGGAACATAATTCAACCCATAGAAAGGAAATAATAATACTAAAATAATAAAAGTAATACTAAAATACTAAATAATAAGGGTTAGCGAATAGAATCAAGGAGGAATTAAAAGACAGTAAAGACCAGATGAAATTATGCATATTTTACATCAGGAAACAGAGAAAAATCTCTTTATAGCATACTTCATTGATCAGCAGGATTCACAACGATAAAGTATTGTTGGCTTGATCAGACCCAGCATCAGAATATATAACTAAAAAGACAAATACTCAGAGCTCACTGACCATCATTTGGATCATAAAGTGTGTGGGAGTGGCCAAGATATATAATTAGTGGTTCCGGAACATTTTCAGGGTTGAGAGTAAAGATCAAGAGCTTCATGCTCAGGGTATACACTTGATACATGTGTAAAATTTCTGAGGCAGACAATTACTTGGTGTCTGTCCTGAGATTTGAAGGAGCGGAAGTGGAGTGCTGCGGGCGATGAACGCACGCAGACCATGCATGGCCTGCAGAGAGATAGCAAAGTCCTGAGGAAATAATTCCATGGAGCAGTCAAACCTGAAGTGGGCCCGTTGACGCTGTCCTTGGTGCTGATTATTTCCTGCTCAGAGTCTATCCGTGGAGCCCACTAAGGTTGAACTACATTTTAGCATTTAGCATGAGAGATTTGCCCAGCTATGGGATATCATTTCAGGCACACTGGCTAGACTACTCTAGAAAAAAAATTGGAATTTAAGTGTAATGGTAACACATTAAAGTTAGATGATGCTAACAAATATAATTTTATACAGAAGAAATTGAATAGTGAGGAACTTGAAAATTACTTTGAATATACAATATTTAGGTACCTGGCCCATAAGGTTGGAATCAGGGCAAGTATAAATGTGGTTATAGAGACCAAAGAATAATTTAAGCATTGCCATCAGTTAAGGCAATACCTTAATAATTGTTAGGTAAGGGTCAAATTTTCTACACTCTGTCTTTTCAATGTAAAAATCTCTTTGGAGTGTATATACACACTTTTATCTGAGAGCTTTTGAGCAAGGATATGTGTATAGCTTATCCCTCTTCCCTTTTCTGTTCATTTTATTATTTGATTTGGGGTGTATGTGTGTAAGTTTTACATGCATGTGAGTATATGATCATGTTCCATCATGTAAACCGATGTGCACACATAGGGAATCCAGAGCAAGTGTCAGCTATCTCCCTCAATTCTTTCCTACCTTTTCCTTGAGATAGAATGATAAAATTTGACGTTCTTCCAAGACACTCTGCCTATCACCAGGCAGCTGCAGCAGCCTGTCCTGCAGCCTTGTGTAGAGCTACAGCTTCAGCTACATGGCATCTACTGAGGTGTCCTTTCCAAGAACACCAACGTGTACTGATTGGAAGCAGAAGAGAAGAAATGCCATCAACAAGACAGCACAGGGTGAACATGCTGGGACAGACATGGGGGCTGTCAGCAGTACCCACATTTTGAAATTCTATTACTTCTCAGTTTCAGAAGTACTTGAATATAATTTAAAATTACCCCTGCTTTTGAAAGCTCATCGAAAAATAATATCCTTACATTCCAAGCTCAGTGAACTCTAGCTGTGGAACTGCTTCAAGGTGTTTGAGGGTGTAGAGGATTGAGCCTGGTTGCTGTTATAATTTTTTCCCCATCTGTTAGAGCAGATGTCTTTACCTTACTGCCTCTCACCTCCTCTACTTCAGCCTGGGTTTTAGACTTATGAAAACACAACTGAATGACTAGCTCTGTTTGCTGCTTGGAGAATTTAGCCATCCTTTATACAAAGGCTGCCTAACTGGAGCTAAGCAAAAGCCTGTTATTTCCAAGAGGGATTCAACATGTAATAAGTAAATGAAGAGCACCTACGTGCAAAATTGATATTTTGGCAAAATCTTATCAAATCACTTGCTTTTTGTGACTTTTCAATTGACACTATGATTTCAGAGTGGTTGGATAAGAGATGGCTAACTTTGCCATTCAGTGCAGTCTTGTAAATCTGTCTTACGTTACTCAACTCAAAACCTGCAATTCAATAGCTGAAGAAACCTGAGTAAAAAATTTCCTATCCCCATTCCTCCAGGAAATCAAAAGGGGGAGAAATAAAGGGACAGAGTGAAGCATATTCTTCTCTTTTCTCTTACCTGAGTCTGGGAAGTGTTTAAAACATTTCTATTGAGTTCCTTTTAAACCCTACTTCTTTTAATCCAAGCCAGCTGTTTCTTCTGAAGAGCAGCCTGGGAAAGAAATATTGTTTAGATAATCTATTCCCAAGCCCATACATTCTTGGGGTTAGAACTGACTGAACCCATGAATGATTTATGCTCCTGTTTATTCCAACAACTTTATAGTTTCCCGTTAGTCTTCACCCCAGACCCTACAGGGTTTTCTGAGGGGCAGCACACATAACTGAGTATCCAGACAATTTAAACATATTTGGACTAATAGGTAGTTTGTTGTTTGTTTGTTTTAGTTGAGAAAGTTTTTGTCCTTAGAATTGCCTCATTTTTAGATAAGGAGTGTGTATTCTTATTTTGTATTACATTCAGAGGCTCTAATTGCTTTTCCAAGAGTCAATCAAGTCCCATAATTATAAATAATTAATGCTTCTCCAGAGTAATTCTAAAGTGAGCCTCCATGTGGGGATATAAGCATACAGTAGCACCTAATAAAACATATGCCTTAGCATCACATCTAATCAAAGCTGAAGTATATTCTCTAGAGGGTACAGGCCCCATGGAGACACAGGAACTGGATAGAGTAAAAAGGAGGAAGCAGATATGGAATTCTTTCCTTTGAGACTCACTAATGCAAATCCTTCCAATTGCTCTGCAGTGGTGACCCTATATTATCCTCAAACGCTTTGTTTAATGACAAATCACATTCTGTATGAGTTCTGTAGATCATGCTAGCTTTGCATACAGAAAATTTTAACAAAATTTGTATACAACTTAGGTAAGTTTCTCATTTCAAAAGTGTTTAAAAATTCATCTAAGCATTAATCTAAGGTGTTTTGGCTGACAGACACTCTCCCTCACTGTCTTGTCTGTGACCTCAAAATTTCATTTGGAAGTTCTGACTCTTGTAAGGAAAGCAAAATTGCAGAACCATGCCAGTTACATCAAGATCTTGAAAAATATGCTCATAGCAAGGAACAAATTACTAGCATGTTTTCTGGTTAAATCAAACACTGGACAGCTAGAGCTGTAAAAAGGGTCATAAAGTTTTTATAACCGACAGTAAATACACATTTCTGTAAGGACTGATTGAAGAAGACAGTTTTCACTGCCAATGTTTGGTTTATTTCTGGCTCCCCCATTGCTGCCTCAAAATCCTACACAGAGAAACTTGGCTCCGGGTTTAGAATGGTTGGAGGCAATTCTCTTGTCAGAGACTCACCAGGAGGTGGGAACACATAGGCTTCTGCTTTATAGCATCAAAAATGCTAGAGGGAGAGGCTTCGAATAGGAATAAACATAATATTTGATTCAACTCTTTGCTACATGCATATGGATTCAGATCATATTTACTTCCCATTTTCTCCCCAGTTTCTCTGAGATCTATCCTGCATTACCACCCAGTTGCAGCAACGTTCTCTTTCTTTTTTATAGTACACAAAATAAAGTTTATGTTGTCTACATATTCATAGTGTGGGACCATCCTCTGAAGCATGATTGATCTACCAAGGGTCACACTCTTAAAAAAACCTGACTCTCCATCCCTCAGAAGTCATCAACTATCAGCAGCTCCTAAGCCCGAGGAGGTGATGCAGGAGAACCTTCCACTGCTCACTGGAAGGTTGGCTTGACCTTGTCCAGGGAACCACAGCTTCTATGAGTTTTTGTGTCCACTTGTCCTGCCATGACCAGAAAACACTGTCTTTCACTTATTATCCTTGACCTGTGGCTCTTATAATCTTCTTGCTTCATCATCGCCTGTAATGGTCACTAAACCTTGCAAGGATTAAGTGTGATGTAGATATCCCTTTTATAGCTGAGAATAATGGGAGATTTTAAAAATGTTGTAAGCACTTATCGGACCCTACACTTACTTAATAAGCTACATTAAGTCTATAACGTCAGGTAAAAAGCCAAGGAAGGCCTTTTAAAATCATCCATGCCTCCATTCCTATTATTAGGCTTCCAGAATTCAAGGAAAATTGTGTTAGAACTGACTGAGATTGCAATGATTAGCATTACAGAATGTTATTGTTTGGACACAACATTTTCAGGTTGACTCATTATTCCTTGTATTCTGTCATTCAACCATCTAAGACAGAGAATCTACTTTGTACAAGGAGGGTTTTTACGTAAGTATAGGAGCTATGAACACTTAAGTGCAAAGTAGTAGATATTGTGTTCCTGTGGGAAGTGAAGCCACACGCTTCTGGGTTGCATTTTACAGCTCTTTATGAGATCATAACTTTTACATTGACTGAGACAATATGGGGCATGGTCAATGAGTGGACTCAATTAAGTGTTGATTTATAGGCTGGAAAATGAACTCTACCTTCTCCAAGACAGGTTACATAGTGTTATTCTCAAAACTGGTCCACTGTTCATTCCAAAACCCTGATGACTGTCTGTAGTTGAATAGAAAAACTGTTAGAAGATTGTAAACCTTTTCTCCCATGGATTTATCAAAAGGCTTTGGGGTGGGATAGTTCCTGAATCACAAATCAATCACACAAACGTTGATGTACAAATGCAACTCCTTAATAGAAAAAACATTTTCCTATTTTTTCCCTTTTAGTTAGAAGTCAAGGGCATGGGTCACTCACCCTTTTCCCGTCACCAACCAGAGCTGTTAAGGAATGACACAGGTGTTCCTAACGCATCTCAAGATGAGAGAGGATTCTTCTTCATGAACAGGAGCTTGTGACAGTTTTATTGTGCATACTGACAGAAGAAGCCAAGTCATCCATTTGCGTGTCTGTCCCATTCTTATCTTCGAAGATGCTATTTCCTAAAGCCTTGATTACAGATTTGAAGATTACATAGTGACACAAGGAAGTTTGTACAGAATGTTAGGTAGGATTTCTGCCCCAGAAAAGGAAGCTCTGATCTGGTTCAGATGCTCGACAGCATTACCACTCAGGACCAAACGTTTGCACACTAGGCTGAGGCTCCAGTTTGATGACACAGCCCTAGAGCTCAAGAGCATGCCATGGAGAGATGAAAAGATGAAAGTTTTTAAAAATGAGACCTTCTCGCTTCTAGAAGATGAATGTGTAATTGTATTGTGATATTTCATACATTTTAGAGCGAAAGCAAGAAGGATGGCGTTGAGCTTTTTTGTTTATGCTTTCTGGTTTGTTGTTGTTGTTTTAGAAATGATCTCATTTATCTCAGGCTCATTTCAGTCTCATTGTGTAGCCAAGTATAATTCTGAACTTCTAACCCTCTTTCCTCCACCTCCCAATGCTCAGATTACAAACATTTAACAATTAAATCTTTTATGGGGGTTTTAGGGATCAAACATAGGATTTTTTGCATACTAGACAAGCACTCTGCCAACTTGGCTACAACCCCAGCCAGTTCGCACATTTCTAATAATTAATATTTACTTGTACATTTAATCTCAAAATCGTTTATAGTTCACGAACATGTTTTTTTTTGTTGATATAGGAAAAATGTATGCCTCAAGAATCTCAGCGATTTCATAGATAAAGATACTGAGACAAAGCTGTTGAAAAATTAAAAACAAGATTTCCAGAAAACAGGACTGAAAAGACATTTGGCTTACAACCTAGAAAGTAGCCCACAGCTATGTTGGTCACTTATTGTTAAAAATGTGTAAGTTCTGTTGTTCCACAGCTCTTGCTTCCTATTTCTGGATATTGTTTTTACTTTCTTTCTCTCTGGACTGTCTTTTGCTCCTTTGTCATGCCACACAGGGCAATTCCATCCTTTGTCTTGTCCTCCCAGTTTTGGGATTTCCGACAAACTAACGACATCCCTCTAACTAGTTTCAAGTTCTCAATCTGGAGAATCTAGATGACAGCAGAGTCAACTGACAGACCTTCCTTCCTCAGACACTGCCACCCCACGAATGTTCTGACATCTATCATTTTCCTTAGTCAGTGTAACATATACTTACCTCCCAAATTATCCCTCAGCAGAACAACCCTGAACAATAGTGCTAAAGGTGCATTGCTCAGAAAAAAGCAAGCCTCCTAGAGATATCAACCAAATACAGTATAACAAGTTACAATAAGACTAGGCACAAACCCTTATATCAAGGCTGGAGGAGACAACTCACTAGGAGGAAAAGGGTCCTAAGAGCAGGCAAAAAGAGTCATAGACACTCCACTCTCACTGTTAGAAGTCCCACAGGAAAACCAAGCTACACAACCATGCAGGCTCTGTGGTTGTCTCTTCAGTCTCTGTAAGTCCTTATCAGTCCAGCTTAGTTGTGTGGGCCATGTTCTCATAATGTTCTCAACCCCTCTGGCTCCTACAATCCTCCCTCCCTATCTTCTGCAAGGTTTCCCCTGTAATCCACCTCATGTGTGGCTGTGAGTCTATGAATCAGCTTCCATTAGTTGCTGGGTGAAGCCTCTCTAATTGCCACTGGACTAGGCTCAAAATTATTAGTATCACAGAATATCATTAGAAATCAGTTCATTGACTTTTGTTCTTTTATTGTCTTTGGGCAATCACATTTAGTTCTGTCTTAGGTTTCTCATCTGCCCAGCCTTTGGTTCCTGGTCATCCAGACAGTATTCAGTTGCAGGGTCGCTCTCATGTCTTGGCCTCAAGCTAGATCAAGCATTGGTTGTCCACTCCCACATTTCTGCAAAACCATTACCCTAGCGTATCTGGCAGGCAGAACAGATTGTAGGTTGAAGGTTGTGTGGCTACGTGAGTCTCCCAGTCCTACTGCGGGAGCCTTACCTGATTATAGAAGATGGCTCCTTCAGGCTCTGTATCCCTGTCACGAGGGTCAGTCTTGCAGCTCCCAGGGTATTTCCACTTTGCTAGATTTTCACAGTGTGCCCCAATTCCAGTCCATCTCCCCCAGTACTCTTTTCCTCCATTACACTCCCTATCTGATCCCCCATTTTTTCATCCCCGCATGGCCCCAGTCCACCTTTTGTTTCCATTGTAGATCTCTAGCTTCTTTATCAAACATCAGGTGTCCACTTAAACTACACAATGGTCACAAGCATATAGAGGGCCTAGGCTGGTCCCATGCAGGCTCCCTAGCTGCCAGTCCAGTGTCCATGAGGTCCCAGAAGCTCCAGATAGCTGTATCTGTTCATCAGTCATTTTTAACTATAATTCAGTCTGAACAAATCAACAAGAATGTTGCAAAATAAAGATCTGCTTATAACATTTTCCTTCTAAAACATCATCTTCATTGCTTATGGGAAAATGCCTTCCCCACCCAGGACATTAGGACTCTTAAAGACGTCAGGGTAACATTTTAGTCTTCCCCACTATTATTCCTATTCTGCCACCTGTAACATAGCCAGGCTGTTATTTCCCAATCACTCCAGGCTATTAGACCCTCGGCCAGAGATAGCTGTCTTCTTAACCTCCTCCATCTGTGAAATCATCCTTTTTCCCACCAACTGCTTCTTACCTGTCAGGGACCAGCTAAGATCTCAGTTCTTCTGCAAGCTTGCTGTGATTGCCCCAGGCCAAGTTATTCACTTTGCAATTAAGGGAACAGCAATTGTATATTATAATTACTTGGATATGAGCCTGAAACCCCCACTAATACATGATCTACCTTGAGGGCACCGACCTAGTTGGATGCATTTTATCTCCAGCATCTAGCACAAGGCACACTTGAGCGTAAGGAATGTTTATCCTCTTACACTCATAAATGGCTAAGTGAATACAATGGATGAAGGTATGGGTTAGTGCATGAATGCATTAACAACTTAATAAATGAATGGATTTATTAAAAGTCACAGGACACTTTATTAAAGCACCTGGATTTTAGAAGGTTTCTAATTTCTTTTTATGCAGTTTTTTAAAATCTATTTTTTAAAAAAACAACCATTTCTCATTTTACATACCAATCACAGTTCCCATTCCCTCCATCTTCCCCCACTCCACCCCCCATCCTTCTCAGAGAGGGCAAGGCTTCCCATGGGAAGTCAACAAAGTCTAGCACATCACATTGAGGTAGGACCAAGGCCCTCCCCCCGCATATCTAGTCTGAGTAAGATATCCCTTCAAAGAGAATAGCTTCCAAAAAGTCAATACAAGCAGTAGAGATGAATCCTGGTCTCACGGCCAGTGGCCCCACAGAGTGCCCCAGCCATGCAACTGTCACCCACATTCAGAGGGCCATATTTGGTCCTATGCTGGTCCCTCTGCTGTTGTTAGTCTGGAGTCAGTGAGCGCTCACTGTCTCAGGTCAGCTGTTTCTGTGGATTTCCCCACCAGGGTCTTGACCCCTTTGCTGATGTTATTGCTCCCTCCTCTCTTCAACTGGACTTTGGGAGGTCAGCCAACTGATTCGCTGTGGGTCTCTGCCTCTGCTTCTGCTTCCATCAGTTGCTGGATGAAGGTATCATGATGACAATCAAGGTAGTCATCAATCTGACTACAGGGCAAGGCCAGTTCGGGCACCTTCTCCACTATTGCTTAGGGTCTTAGCCAGGGTCATTCTTGTGGATTCCTGGGAGTCTCCCTAGTGCCAGGTTTCTTGCTACTTGCCAGCTCCATAATGGCTCCCTCGATCAAGACATTTCTTTTCTTGCTCTCCCTTTCTGTTCTTCCCCAACTCGATCATCCCATTCCCTCATGTTCTCCTCCACCCTCCCTTTCTCCCCTCCTCTTCCCGTTCTATTCTCCCTTCTCCCCCCACTCCTATGCTCCCAATTTTCTCAGCAAATATTGTCTATTTCTAATTTCTAACAAGTAAGAAGATATTGAGGTATTAAGCTAACTTTACTTCTATTCCTACAAGTAGTCATTAATTTATTGTTACTTTGTAAGTAAAGTTAGTAGATTAGAGTTTTTAATTTCTGTGTTCATCTCTGATTTAGTTGTTTCACTTGTTTGATTTTCCCAGGTATAATTTAAGATATTAAGTTCATTTAGTTCAAACACATACATGTTCATAAGATAGTGTTTATAATAATAAAATAACGTTATCTTGAATAATATATCTTCTATATTCCCGAACCATAGAATTAAAAAAGTTTATTTCTCCTCTTAGCTTCCTAATTGTTATTTTAGAAAACAAGAATCATCAGTTTTAATATTTATGCCTAGGTTGATTTCTTAATTAGTCATATGAATAAGCAGTAAAGAGAATAGACCTATGTTCTATTGATTAAGAAAAATTATTCTATATCCATGTGTGAATGAAAATTTCCATGTATATTTCTATCTTAGTCCAGTCTTCAGTTGGTGATGTTGTGTGATATAAGTTGGTGTTCATAAGACTTCAAGTCACTTTCATCACAGTGCCACATACACTAGCTCTCTATCTAGAACACTGTGTAATTAATTGTCTATGCATTTTATCAATTTTAACATACTCAGCTTCTAGTATTCATGGCAATTTGTTACTTGATTTTTTTTAAAGAAATATATTCAAGGGATTGCTGATACTGTCTTCACCTGTCCTGACTGAATTTCTACATGACAATTTCAATGGCAAGCATGCCCCATTCCCTGTTCTGGAATATGGAAGCAAAAAAGAAGGTTATCCCAGGCCAATCCTGCCTTTTGGCATGTACGGAGAACTGAAATAACACCCAAACCCATGATGTCCTCATCAAAAGGACAAAGCAATGTGAGATTTTAGAACAGGTCAGCTCTAGTTCTGAGAACGAGAGGAGTCTCTGGCAAGAGCTGCATTTGCCAATCACCTACTATGAGCCTCCTGTGAAGAGAACACTAAATAAATCAATGCATGCACACTTCACAGTAATTCCATGAGGTGACCATTGTTCCCATTTTTAAGGTAACTATACATTCAGAAAGACTGAGTGATGCATTGTAGACCACGGGACAGAGAAGACAGAACTGGATTTGACTTCATAGCTACAACAGATCTTTTGAAAGGAAAGATTTGAACTAGGAGAGAAATACTGCTGACAGGTTCACACAGGCTCCCAGTTATCTGAAGGTGTCATTGTTCCTGGATGTTTTTAGAAGCAGAATGGCAGGGGAACTAACAGTGTGATGTTTTCAGTCCTTTCACCTCATCTCAGACCCTAGTTTCCGCACATGCCAACTGAACTCTATGTGAGTGAATAAATTATTACTGGCTGCAGGTTCCATGTGGATGAAATGACAAGAAAGTAGTGAGAAGCATAAATGAAATATTATCCCAGTGCTTGGAAGATAACAATTGCTGAACAATGATTTTACTATTTTAGATTTTTATATTTCAGTGTGTGTGTGTATGTGTGTGTGTGTCTATGTGTGGGTATGTTTACACAATTGCTGTACCCAGGGAAGCAAGAAGAAGGTATCAGATTCCCCTAGAGTTACAGGCAGTAGGGACC
>PVIU01026165.1:0-22484 GCA_004026605.1 Ondatra zibethicus | reverse complement strand
AGAGAAACAGAACATATCTTTAGGTCTTCTAGTTTTATACTTAGCTAAAAACATTATATCAAAATTTTAAAATTCGGAGACAAAAAATGAAGAAGGATGAAGTTCCTTTATCTTGGTTTGATTTTCAGATTTAACATTACGTAGTACAGTTGCTGTTTCCATTTTTAAGCTAGCAATTTGTTTTATGCTACAATTTGTTCTGTTCTAAGGAACCTATGATGATTTTCTCAGGGACTAAACTAAATTACATTCACACAACAAAGTATTCCTACCGAGTCATGACCACCCCATCCTAACCAGAATTTATTTGGTTTGTTTTCTTGTTGATAGCCATTCTGGCTCGAATGTGTTGAGATCCCAATATACTTTTTCTTTGTATTTCCATGATAGCTAAATATGTTTTAAAATGTTTCAGATATTCAGTGTCCATTTGTATTTACGAGAGATGAGGGTCTAGTTTCAATCTTCTATATATAGAGATCTAGATTCCTAAGCACAGTTGGTGACTATCTTTTCTTATCTGAGGAGTCAGGGACTGTCTTTTCTCTAAACTAAGTCTTGGCACCTTTGTTGTGAAGCAATGGCTATACTTGCATAGACTCATTTCTAAGTCCTCATTATAGTGACATATTTCATTACCAACGCTCTATAGCATAGTTTGAGATTAGATTTAGTGACACCTTCAATATTCCTTTTTTGTTTCCTTGTCCATAATTGTTTTCACTGTTAAGGGTGTTTTGTGCTTCTATATAATTTTTAGAATCTCTTAGTTAGCTGAAGAAGATTAAAATTGTATAATTGCATTGAATATATATATATATATATATATATATATATATATCTTTTAACAATCTCAAGTTGTATCCATTTTCCAGAAAATGACATAATTTCATTCTTCATGGCTGAAAAGACAAACAACATTGTCTACACATAACACATTTTCTTTTTCTTTTTCTTTTTTTTGGTTTTTTGAGACAGGGTTTCTCTAGCCTTGGAGCCTGTCCTGGAAAGCACATTTTCTTTAAACAGCCATCTCCTGACAGACATCTAGGGTAATGCTACAACTTGCCTACTGTGAGTAGTACAGTAAACACTGATGGACAAGTATCCCTGTGGTATGTTTCCTCATATTCCTGCAGGTATGTACCCAGCTCTAGTACGTGTGTGTCATGTGGAAGTTCTATTTTTAGCCTTTTGGGGGACCCATACTAACTTTCTTAGTGGCTGGATTAATTTACATATTACATATTAATTTTAATTCATTGATATATTAATTTCTAATTATCAACATATAAGGGTTCCTTTTCCTCAACATCTTCACCAGATTTTGTTGTTAATTATTTTCTTTATAGTATGGATTCTGACTGGGGTGATATGGGATCTTAGTTTGACATTAATTTGCCAATTTTAATTTCACCATGACTAAGAAATATGAATATTTAATTAATATTGTGAAAAGGTTTATTTCTCTTGCTTTACTCAGCAAGTTCATATTGATGAATAGAAGATCTTCTGGTTTAGGTAAGTTGTTACTATATTCCTGTACTTGTTTTCAATTCTTTACTTGGTTTAAGAATTTTATTCTGGAGTGTTTAGAATCTCTTGCATGCAGGGCCATCTCATCCATATAAAGATAATTTGACTTCTTCTTTTCCTATTTTTGCTCTTTTTATTTTTTTATGTTTCCATTTTTATTTGATATTTTCAAATGTAAAAGAAGAAAGCCAAGATTCTTATAACATTCTGAATAAGAGCATCTCATATGAGAAGATGGAAAGCAATTCTTGCATACAGGAACCATTTCTCTCCTTCGCCTTTTCTGCTTTATACAATATGATTGAGAAAAAACTGAACAGCTCATGCTTCATGGGAAAATGTCATTTATTTACAAAAACACTGCCCAGGGAAGTTTCTACTTTTCTGCAAGTCAATTTATAACAACTTATTTCTTGTTTCTGTTCCTGTTTTTATTTGTTTTTTTACTTAGGAGGCACAGGGAACTGAAGAATTTAGTTGCCCAATTTTATTCAACTCCTGCACATATAGGCACAAACACCAGACTCAGCCCAGCAGACTGCAGAGAGCTGAGATGGTAGACATTACCTTAAGTAGATTTGACTAATTTTTAAGAGAAGTGAATCACCTTAGGTCTTTTCCTCTGTAATCTTGCTAATCTGGGTTCCAAAACTAATGAAAAGATTTCAGGTGAAATTTAAAAGTGAAGTTGCATTGTGTAAATTCTTTTCTAGTTGTATAAACTAAAGACAGTTTGCTTGCTATTGGCACTGAAGAAAATCCTGACCCTGGTAATATGACTTAGTCCAGCTGTTTCTGACCGAAGAAACTATACAAAAATAGTTCTAGGCTAGATTTTGAAGATATGGTTGACATTAATACTATACATATTTTACATGAAAATATACAATCGAAGAATTTATGAAATAAGTTCATGCATTATTACCTCTGGAAATATCATGTACATATATTGGTTGTTGGGTATGCATTCACCCTAATTTTTTCTTACAGTATCAATCCTCAAATCTTTATGTTGGGAATTAATGAAAAGATAGTCTTCTTTAAACTTTTTATTTATTCTTGTGGTTTTCACATGATGCATCCCATTTATCGCCGTGCCCTTCATATCCACCCTGTGCCCTTGCAAGCCCCCAAAATATTTTTTTTAAATGTAAGAGAAAAAAGAAAAGAAAAGAAAAATCTTGTCGTAGAAGCTGTAGTGTGACACAGTGAATCACATAGTATATTTTACAGTCCATATATTTTTACTTGCAAGTGTTCATTGCAAAGAATCATTGATCTGGTTCAAAGTCTCTGATTTCTGTTAAACAACTGATACTGGGACTCTTCTTGGATATACTGTTGTTGCCCTATGTCATGGGGATCCTGCAGCTTTGGATCTGCAGGACAAGCCCCTTCATGTGCTCCAGCAGATCATAGATGTGAGGAATGTTGGGGTCGGCCAATCCGCAGCTTTAGTTCTGGCCTGGGTGCTTGCAGGGTTGGTCAGCCCACCAGCTCTCCTCCATCCAGACCACTAGGATGAGCTCTCCAGCATTGCCCTGGCTAGTTCGTCCTATGCAGCAAGGAGCAAAGGGAAGGACTGGTTCTCCTGCTTTCATACCCTCCAGGCCAGCTTACCCACACCTCTATTGTGCCAGCTCTACTGTGTTGCCCAGGTGAGATGTAGGGGCCAATCTCCCAAGCGCTACAGCTGGTGAGGGGAAGGAACAGCTTGTCCACTCTCCTGATCTCAGGGTCAACTCTCCTACCTGCCACAGGCAGTGAGGAGTGGTGGGAGGAGGGCATCTCTCCCTTGCCCATGACACCGAACAGCAGATGAGGGGCGGGACCAGCTCTGCCATGCTCATATTCTCGGGGACAGGCTTACCCACCCCGCTGTCAACAGGATCAATTCTACAGTGCTGCCCAAGTGAGGTGCAGGGCACATTTTCCCAAGTACTGCAACTGGTCATGGGGAGAGTCAACGCCCTTGCCTGCCACAGGTGGCAAGGGGTGATGGGGGAGAATATCTTTCCCTCACCCTTACCATCACATGACAAAGGGGGGGAGTGGCATCAGCGCTTCCATGCTCATGCCCTCGGGGCCAGCTCACTGATTCCCCCCACCCCCCGAACAACAGGGTCAACTCTACTATGCTGCACAGATGAGCTGCAGAGCATGCTTTCCTGAGTGCTGCAGCCAGTGAGGGGCAGGGCCAATTCTGCCTAGTGTTGCAGTCAGTGAGGGGAGGGAGCCAACTCTGTGTAGCCCCTATCCTCTAGGCCTTCAGTGGTATCAAGAGCCATGGACATCAACACAGACCACAGCTGTAGCAGGACTACAGACCCAGACATGGGCCCTTGGCAGCACCCCAGGACAGGATATTACCATGGTCCCTGCCTTTACCTCTTCAGATGGGCCTCTTTCCACAGGACATGAACCATTCTGTGTGTGTGTGTGTGTCTCTCTCTCTCTCATACCCCACCGTATATTTGCTTAAAATAATAGTATAATAGTGCCTGACCTGGCACTGTGTTTTCTCCTCACTGTCCTGGACAAGGCGCTCAGAGCTGGCATATGGGTTTCCTTCTCCTGTTCAGCTCAACTCAATGGTGCTGAGCCATGAAAAGATATTGTTGGTATTTAAAGAAATATATCCACCTCGTTGTGGGGTAAAGGGAACACTCCTGCATTGCTTGTGGGAGTGCAAGCGGGTGCAGCCCCTTTGGATATCGGTATGGTGATTTCTCAAAAAATTAGGAGACAACCTTCCTCAAGACCCAGCAATACCACTTTGGGGTATATATCCAACGATGCTCAATTGTACCACAAGAACATGTGCTCAACAATGTTCATAGCAGCATTGCTTGTCATAGCCAGAACCTGGAAACAACCTAAATGCCCCTCGACTGAAGAGTGGATAAGGAAAATGTGGTACATTTACACAATGGAGTACTACAGAGAAGAAAACAATAATGACATCTTGAAATTTGCAGGCAAATGGACAGATCTAGAAAATATCATATAGAGTTAAGTAATCCAGACCCAGAAAGACAATTATCATATGTAATCACTCATAAGCGGTTTTCAAACATAAAGCAAAGAAAACCAGCCTACACATCACAATCCCAGAGAACCAAGACAACAATGAGGATGCTAAGAGAGACATACATGATCTAATCTACATGGAAAGTAGAAAAAGACAAGATCTCCTGAGTAAATTGGGAGCATAGGAACCATGGAAGAGAGTTGAAGAGGAGGAGAGAGGAAGGGAGGATAGCAGAGAAAAGTATATGGCTCAATAAAATAAATTTAGAAAAAGAAATAGGGGGACAAAGTGGTGAGTGCAAGACTGCAGGGATTTCTTTGTTCCAAGAAGCCGGCATCTACCAAGCCCACCCTTTGATCTGCAAGGACCTTGGCCAGCAAGTGACTAGATCCAGTACAAGCAGATCCATCCAGGGGTAAGTGTGTTCGCACCCGGCAGCCTAGATGTGCTGGGAAGGGAGTACAGGCAGCCTCCAATCCCCTAAACTTTCTGGCCATTCAGCAGGGCTTCTCCCTGGCTACTGGATTTCCTACTTATTCCACCCCAGCTCACCCCCAAGCACCCCTTTCCATCTGTGGGGTCCTAGGATGCAGGGGTTTCTTTGTTCCACAGACCTGGCATATGCCAAGCCTGCCCTTTTATCTGGGAGGTCCTTGGCCAGCAAGTAGCCATGATCCAGTACCAGCAGATCCATCCAGAGGGGATCTCCCAACTCAGCCTGCTTCAGAGCTGAGGATCTGGGGACAAAGTGGTAAGTGCAAGGCTGCAGGGATTTCTTTGTTCCACAGAGACATCATCTACCAAGAGTGCCCTTTTATCTGTGAGGTCCTTGACCAGCAAGTAGGCCTGATCGAGTACCAGAAGATCCATCCGGAGGGGGTCCTTAGATCCATCAGCACAGGCTACTTCAGGGAGGAGGGGATCTGAGAGCCAACTCCAGTGATGAGGGAACCTAAGAGAGGGCAGAACAAGAAAAATACCCAAGTACACAGTTAGCCACAACATAAATCAGACCAAGCCACCAAGACTCCCCAGCCAGCATTCAAAGGAAGAGATGGGCAGGCGCCAATGAAAGAATTCCTCCAACAGCGTGAAAGGCAACATGATAACACCAGGATCCAGTGAATATGCAACAGGAAGACTTGAACAACCTAATCCAGAAGAAGTAGAAGAAATCGACTTTAAACGTAACATTATGAAAGTGATAGAGACCATTAAAGAGGATGTGAAGAACTCCTTTAAAGAAATGGATGAGAAGACTAACAAAATGTTAGAAGAAATGAATAAATCCCTCAAAGATACCCAAGAAAACCAAGAAAAAGCAATCAAACAGGTAATGGAAACAGTTGAAGTCATGAAAACTGAAGAGGAGGCAATGAAGAAAAAACAAACTGAGGGAGGACTGGATATGGAAAATCTGGGTAAATGAACAGGAACTACAGAGACAAGTATAACAAACAGAATACAAGAGATAGAAGAAAGAATATCAGACCCTGAAGATACGATAGGGAAAATAAACGCATTGATCAAAGAAAACAACAAATCCAACAAATACTTAACACAAAACATCCAGGAAATCTGGGACACCATGAAAAGACCAATCCTAAGAATAATCAGGGTAGAAGAAGGAGAAGAATTACAGCTCAAACCCCGAAAATATATTCAACAAAATTATAGAAGAAAACTTTCCCAACATAAGAAGGATATTCCTATGAAGGTTCAAGAAGCATACAGAACAATGAATAGACTGGATCAAAAGAAAACATCCCCTCACCATATAATAATCAAAACACAAAACATACAGAACAAAGATAGAATATTAAGAGCTACAAAGGAAAAAGGTAAAGTAACATATAAAGGTAAACCTATCAGAATTACACCTGACTTCTCCATGGAAACAATGAAGGCCAGAAGGTCATGGATAGATGTGCTGCAGACACTAAGATACCATGGGTGCAAGCCCAGACTACTATACCCAGCAAAGCTTTCTTTCACCATCGATGGAGAAAACAAGATATTCCAGGATAAAAACAAATTTCAGCAATACATAGCCACAAACCCAGCCTTACAGAAAGTACTAGAAGGAAAACCACAACTAAAGGAAGCAAACAACACCCATAATAACACAGACATCTAACAACCCCCCAAAAGCACAACTCAAAATAAGGAAACATACAAACTCTACCACCAAAAAAAAATGACCAAATTTAACAAACACTGGTCATTAATATCACTTAATATCTATGGACTCAATTCACCTATAAAAAGGCACAGGTTAAGAGAATGGATAAAAAAACAGGATGCAAAATTCTGTTGTTTAAAAGAAACACACCACAACCACAAAGACAGACATTATCTCAGAGTAAAGGGTTGGGAAAACGTTTTTCAATCAAGCAGAACTAAGAAACAAGCAGGTGTGGCTATACAAATATCGAACAATATCGACTTAAAATTAAAATCAATCAAAAGAGATAGAGATGGACACTTTATACCTTTAACAGGAATAATCCATCAAGATGAAGTCTCAATTCTGAATATATATGCCCCTAATATAAAAGCACACACGTATGTAAAAGAAACATTACTAGAAGTTAAAGCACACATCAAAACCCACACATTGATTGTAGGAGATTTCAACACTCCTCTCTCACCAATGGACAGGTCAACCAGACAGAAACTTAACAGAGAAATAAGAGAACTAACAGATGTAATGAATCAAATGGACTTAATAGACATCTAAAGAACATTCCACCCAAACAGGAAAGAATATACCTTCTTCTCAGCATCTCACGGAACCTTCTCAAAAATTGATCACATACACGGTAACAAAGCAAACATCAATAGATACAGAAAAATTTTAGTAACCACCTGAGTCTTATCAAATAACCATGGAGTAAAGTTAGAATTTAACAACATTCCACCCCCAGAATACCTACAAACTCATGGAAACTGAACAGTCAACTACTGAACCACTCCTGGGTCAAGGAAGAAATTAAGACAGAAATTAAAGTCTTCCTTGAATTCAACGAAAATAAAGACACAACATACCCAAATTTATGGGAAACTATGAAAGCAGTGCTAAGAGGAAAGTTCATAGCACTTAGTGCCCACATAAAGAAAACAGAGAAAGCATACATTAGTGACTTAACAGCACACCTGAAAGCTCTAGAAAAAAAAAGAAGCAGACTCATTCAGGGGGAGGAGAAGACTGGAAATAATCAAACTGAAGGCTGAAATCAACAAAATAGAGACATAGAAACCAATCCAAAGAATCAATGAAACAAAGAACTGGTTCCTTGAGAAAAACAACAAGATCAACAAACCCCTGTCCAAACTAATCAAAAGGCAGAGAGAGAACACTCATATTGACAAGATCAGAAAAGAAAAAGGAAACATAACAACAGACACTGAAAAAATTCAGAGACTCATTAGGTCTTACAACAAAAGCCGGTATGTTTTACAGCCATCCGAAGTTCACAAGTAAGATATTCATATTGCAATCAATTTCTGGACCTAGGACATTAACCTAGTGAGACTTCAAGGCACCAGGCTCTAGAAAACATTAGCATTTTCCTTTGTTATTCAACAATCCCAGACCCTCAGTGTTTACTTATCAGCTAGGGGTGTCTCCAGGGCTGAATTTCAGCAGGAAAGTCACCCTTTCCCTCCCCCTTGCCCTTTTGCTATATAACAGCTTCTGAGGAAATAATAAACGAGATGGCTAGATTAGAAAAAAAAAGCCTGTATGCCACAATATTGGAAAATGTAACAGAAATGGATAATTTTTTAGATGAATACATTATACCGAAAATAAATCAAGACCAGGTGAACAATTTAAATAGACCTATAAGTGGCAAGGAAATAGAGGCTGTCATCTAAAAACCCCCAACCAAAAAAAGCCCAGAACCAGATGGTTTTAATGCAGAATTCTACCAGAACTTCCAAGAAGAGATAATACCTATACTCCTTAAGGTGTTTCACATAATAAAAACAGAAGAGTCATTGTCAAACTCTTTTTATGAAGCTACAGTTACCCTGATACCAAAACCACACAAAGACACAACCAAAAAAGAGAATTACAGACCAATCTCACTCATGAACATCGATGCAAAAATTCTCAATAAAATACTGGCAAACCGAATCCAAGAACACATCAAAAAATCATCCATTATGATCAAGTAGGCTTCATCCCAGAGATGCAGGGCTGGTTCACCATATGAAAATCTATCAATGTAATCCATCATATAAATAAACTGAAAGAAAAAACCATATGATCATTTCATTAGGTGCTGAAAAAGCATTTGACAAAATTCAACACCCTTTTATGATAAAGGTCCTGGAGAGATTACGGATACAAGGTTCATATCTAAATATAATAAAAGCAATATACAGCAAGCCGATAGCTAACATCAAATTAAATGGAGAGAAACTGTAAGCAATTCCACTAAAATCAGGAACAAGACAAGGCTGTCAACTCTCTCCATATCTCTTCAATATGGTGCTTGAATTTCTAGCAATAGCTATGAGACAACATAAGGAGATCAAGGGGATTTGATTGGAAAGGAAGAAGTCAAACATTCACTATTTGCAGATGATATGATAGTGTACATAAGTGACCCCAAAACCTCTACCAAAGAACTTCTACAGCTGATAAATACCTTCAGTGATGTGGCAGGATACAAGATCAATATACAAAAATCAGTAGCCCTCCTATACACAAAGGATAAAAAGCAGAAAGGGAAATCAGAGAAACATCACCTTTCACAATAGCCACAAATAGCATAAAGTATCTTGGGGTTACACAAACCAAGGAAGTGAAAGATCTTTTTGCAAAGAACTTTAAGGCCTTAAAGAAAGAAATTGAGGAGGATACCAGAAAATGGAAGCTCCCATGCTCCTGGATTGGTAGGATCAATATAGTAAAAATGGCAATTCTACCTAAGGCAATCTATAGATTCAATGCAATCCCCATCAAAATCCCAACAAAATTCTTGACAGAACTTGAGAGAACAATAACTAAGTTTATATGGAAAAACAAAAAGCCCAGGATAGCCAAAACAATCCTATACAATAAAAGAACTTCCAGAAGCATTACCATCCCTGACTTCAAACTCTATTAGAGGACTACAGTAATGAAAACAGCTTGGTTTTGGCATAAAAACAGAGACGTTGACCAATGGAATGGAATCGAAGACCCGGATATTAATCCACAAACCTATGAACACCTCATATTTCACAAAGAGATAAAATTATACAATGGAAGAAAGAAAGCATATTTAACACATGGTGCTGGCACAACTGAATGTCAACCTGTAGGAGAATGAAAATAGATCCTTATCTATCAGCATGCACAAAACTCAAGTCCACATGGTTTAAAGACCTCAATATAAATTCGACCACACTGAACCTGATAGAAGAGAAAGTGGGAAGTAGCCTGCAATACATGGGCCCAGGAGATCACTTCCTATGGAAAACCCCAGTGGCACAGACAATAAGAGCAACAATGAATAAATGGGACCTCCTGAAACTGAGAAGCTTCTGTTAAGCAAAGGACCCAGTCAATAAGAGAAAAAGGCATCCTACTGAATGGGAGAAGGTCTTCACAAACCCCACCTCAGACAAAGGTCTGATCTCCAAAATATATAAAGAACTCAAGAAACTACATTGCAACTATAAATAACCCAATTTAAAAATAGGGTAATGATCTGAACAGAGACTTCTCAACAGAAGAAGTTCAAATGGTCAAAAGATACTTAACGTCATATTCAACTTCCTTAGCAATCAGGGAAATGCAAATCAAAACAACTTTGAGATACCATCTTACACCTGTCAAAATGGCTAAAATCAAAAACACCAAGGATAGCCTATGCTGGAGAGGATGTGGAGTAAGGGGAACACTCATTCATTGCTGGTAGGAATGCAAACTTGTGCAACCACTTTGGAAATCAGTGTGGCAGTTTCTCAGGAACTTGGGAATCAACCTACCTCAGGATCCAGCAATACCACTCTTGGGAATATACCCACGAGATGCCCAATCATACTAAAAAAGCATTTGTGCAACTATGTTCAAAGCAGCAGTGTTTGTAATAGCCAGAACCTGGAAACAACCTAGGTGCCCCTCAATAGATGAATGGATCAAGAAAGTTTGGACTATATACACATTAGAATACTGCTCAGTGGTAAAAAACAATGACATCTTGAATTTTGCATGCAAATGGATGGAAGTAGAAAACACTATCCTTAGTGAGATAACCCATACTCAAAAAGATGAATATGCTATGTACTCACTCATTAGTGGACTCTAGCCATAAACCAAGGACATTAAGCCTATAGTTCACAAGCCTAGAGAAGCCAAATAGCAAGGTGAACTCAAAGACAAACATATATAGATCCTCCTGTAAATTGGAAGCAAACAAGATAGTCGGGCAAAAGTGGTGGTAGGGGTGGGAGTGGGGCTGGGGGAAGGGGAGAGGGAGAAGGAGAAGGGAGAATGGAAGGACTGGGGAGAGCTTGGGGGAGTGGGAGGGTGGAAATGGAGGAAGTGCGGATATTGGAGCAGGGAAGAAGATATCTACATTAAGGGAGCCATTTTAGGGTTGGCAAGAGACTTGGCTCTAGAGGGGATCCCAGGTGTCCATGGGGATGTCCCCAGCTAGGTCCTTGGGCAGCAGAGGAGAGGGTACCTGAACTGGCCTTGTCCCATAGTCACACTGATGAATATCTTGATTTTTCACCATAGAAATTTCGTCTGATGGATGGAGATAGAGACAGAGATCCACATTCACATGAGAGCAATGGACTGAGCTCCCAAGGTCCAGTTGAAGACCAGAAGGAGGGAGAAGATGAGCAAGGAAGTCAGGACCACGAGTGGTTGGTCCACCCACTGAGACAGTGTGCCTGATCTAATGGGAGCTTACCAAATCCAGCATGCCATCAAACCGTACTCTCTGAATGTGGCTGCCAATGGAGATGGACTGAGAAACCATCGATAATGGCCCTGGGACCCTTCTCTTCTGCATACATTTTCTTTTTGCAACCCTAGTTTACTTGGATGTACATATTCCTAAGCCGAGATGGAGGGGTGGAAGGCCTTGGACTTCCCACAGGGCAGGGTACCCTGCCTTGTCTTAAGGATGGAGGGGGAGGGAGGAGGGTTACTGGGGGAACTGGTGGGGAATTGGAGAAGTAGAGATAGTATCAATTTTTGAATGGAAAAAAAAAAGAAAGAAGCATAGCCACCTCAAAACTCATTTAAAAGGGTCATAATCTTCATTTGTAATCTACATATTTGGGATACTTTTATTTCTTTTGTTTGTCCTATTGCTATAGATAAGATTCAAGTACTATATAAAATAAGAATGGAAAAAGTAGGCTCCCTTGTCTTATCCTTGACTTTAGTGGAAATTCTTTGAGGTTTTCTTTATTTAGTATAATGTTACCTTTAAGTTTGCCATTTATAGCCTTTATTATGCTGAGATTTATTCCTTTTATTCCTATTTTCTTCAATGGGAAGTTGATCATTGTCAAAATGTTTTAAGTATCTGTTGGAATAATCATGAGATTTTTGCTTTTTTATCATATTAATGTGATGTATTATAGTTATTTATCTGCATATGATGAAATATCCTTGAATCCCTGGAATGAAGTCCACTAAGTTATGGTGAATGCTTTTTATGTGTATTTAATGTAGCTTATAATAATTTTATTGAAAATTATTTTTTATGTTCACTGGGAAAATTGACCTAAATTTTTTCCATTTATTTATTATCTCATCATCCAGCTAGGATATTAGAGTAATAATTGTTTTATAAAATGAGCCTGGTAGCAATTCTTCCCTTTCTATTTATGTAATAATTTGAGGAACACTGGTATTAGATCTTCTTTAAAGGGCTGGACCCTTTTTAGTTGGAATAATATTTGTTACTGCTCTAATCTCATTGATACAGTTCAGTATAAGTTGTTTGTATCTTCTTGGTTTAATTTTGGTAGGTCTAATGTGTATAGAAATTTATTCATTTCTTCTAGATTTTCCACTTTCTTAGAATATAGACTTTCAATGAATGCTTGGGACAGAATTTAAAAAATAGGAAATAATCTTGAATCATTTACTAAAGTAAGACAAGACCCAACAAAACCTCATGGATTTCTTACAAAGACTGACGTCAGCAGTAAATAGAATAATATCAAATTCAGAAGATAGACAAGTAATAACTGAATCTCTGGTTTTAAAAATGCTAATAATCAATGCAAACAGAAAATTTGGCAATTAAAGGAAATGCCAGCACCTTTGGAGGAATGAATCAAAGATATAATTAATGTTGACTCTCATGACCATGATGATACTTGCATAGGAGAGGTGACTTCCAGAGGTTTGAAGAAAAAACCCAAACTGTTACATGTTTTAATTGTGGCAAACAAAGTCACCTTAAAAGGGACTGTAAACATAACATTCCCAGAAACAATGCTTTTTCTAAGCACAATCCACTTAGAACACCCTTCCCATCTGAATTACACAGAAGATGTGACAAAGGCAGGCATTCAACTAATAAATGTAGGTCAAGAAGAGATATTTAAGGTAATACTTTGCTGTCAAAAACTCCTTGAGGGGCCTCTTGCAGGCATCTATATCAAATCCAGTTCAGTCATTTCCTGTCATTGTAGAGGAAACTCCTTGCCAGAGCAATTAAAGAACCCAATATTTATTATAAGAAACCACACTGCTCTGGATAATAGAACATCTATAAATGAGAGAAAAAATAATTCAGGGGAAACCATAAAGTAAGTATTTTGACAAACTTCTATAAATGAACCAAGATCAAAATTAAAAGTACAAATAAATGACATTGTCATTGAAGGTTTCATAGACACAGGTGCAGATGTAACAATAAATTCATTAGAATCTTAGCATCCAAATTGGCCTCTTCAGGATGTAACTGCTCAGTTTCTAGGAACTGGAACTTTATCTCAGGTAAAGCAGAGCATGAGATGGGTTGAATGTATTCTGCCAGAAGGACAGAGAGGAATATTAAAACATATGTGACAAACACAGCAATGAATTTGTGGGGATGTGATTTGCTACAGCAATAGAATGCTTAGATTAACATTCCCCCAATCTTAGAAACAAGTCATAAATTAACATATATTTCTGGGAAAATATTAAAAGATATTATAAAGAATAGTCACCAACCATTCAGGTTGTACAAAAGTAGGGTACAACAGCTTTGATATTTCAAAGGTACCAACAGCCCTAACTTTGAAATGGTTGACAGACAAACCTGTATGGTTGTGCAATGAACTTTAGTAATAGAGAAACTGCAGACTTTAGAACAGATGGTACAGGAGCAACTAAATGCTCAGCATATGGAAGAATCAACCAACCCTTGAAATTCTCATGTATTTGTTGTTAAAAAGAAATCTGGAAAATGGATAATGGTAACATCAAAAAGCTGTTAATAAGGTGATCCATCCAATGTGCTCTCTGCAGTATGGAATTCTTTTGCCTTACCTAATATCTAAAGGATGACTTCTTGTAGTTATTGATTTAAAAGATGGTTTCTTCACTATATCTTTACAAGAAAAGGACAGAGAAAAATTTGCCTTCACAGTGCCTATGTATAATAATTCTCAGCCTGCTAAGAGATATCAATGTAAGATTCTGCCACAGGGAATTTTAAATAGCCCCACCCTGTGTCAATATTTTGTACAGCAGCCATTGGAAATGATACATATGCAATTTCTTCAATCTATAGTTTACCATTACATGAACAAAATTTTTCTATCTGATTCAAATATAGATACTTTAGGAAGAATGTTTGAGGAAATAAAGAAAATTTGGCTTGTTGGGGATTACAAAATTGCTCCTCAAGAAAATACAAAGAGTCTATTAATTATTAGGATATAAAATAGATTTACAAAAATTAGACCCCAAAATGAGAATGATTGCACACTCCTTTTTTCTTTTTCTTTTATTCATTTATTTATATGTTTTTTTGAGACAGGGCTTCTCTGTAGCTTTAGAGCCTGTCCTGGAACTAGCTCTTGTAGACCAGGCTGACTAGCTAGCCCCAAACTCACAGAGATCTGCCTGCCTCTGTGTCCCAAGTGCTGGGGTTAAAGATGTGCATCACCACCACCTTACTTTGATTTCAGACTCTTAATGACTTTCAATGATTGCTAGTAGACATTTCCCATCTATGGTGCACTATTGGTATAAAACATGATGAACTAATTAATTTAAAGAAAAAACCTTAGATACTGCATACTTAAATAGTTCCAGGAAATTGTCAGTTAAATCTGAGAGAGAATTGGTTTTGATTGAAGAGAAATTACAGAAAGCACATGTGAATTGTGCAGATCCAAACCATAACTGCATTCTGGTCATATTATCCTGAAAACCTTCCCCTATAGGAAGTTTAATGCAAAAGGAACATATTATCTTATAATGGATCTTTTAGCCACTTTAACCAAGTGAAAAATTAAAAACTTATGTTGCAAAAGTCTCTGAGTTAATTCTAAAAGGATAATTGAGACTTCATCAATTAATAGGAATAGACCCAGCCGAAATTATAATACCTTTTAATAATGGTGAAATTCACAAATTATGGAAAGAAACTGAACACTAGCAAAGAGTTTGTAGTAATTTTTTGGAGATTAGTAACAACTATACCAAAAGCAAGAGAATTCAACTTATAAAGAGAACTAACTGATCCTTCCTTGCATTGTACATGATACACCAATAACTTGAGACCCTACATTCTATACTGATGCAAATAAATCAGAAAAGGCAGGTTTTAAGTCAGAAAATTTAAGTAAAAAGTAGATCAAAATTCTGTCCAAAAGTCAGAATTATATGCTATTCTCATGGTGTTAAGGAATTTTAAAGAACCTCTCAATATAGTTACTGATTCACATGTTGCAGAAAGTGCAGAAAGAGTCGTTTTGCATATTCAAAATGCTGAATTTATGACAGATGATACAGAATTGACTTTAATATTTATTCAATTACAAGATATAATCAGGAATAGTAATCATTCCAGCTACACAACATACATGCAATCCCATACATGTCTGCCATGTCCTCTAGCACAAGGTAATGAAGAAATAGATCAATTATTGATTGGAAATATGCTGAAAGCCTCAGGAGTGCTGGAGGCTGACAGGCCTAAAACTTCAGTATAGAGAAGACTCAGCTCAAGCAAGGATGTGTCCAAGAGGAGCTGGTGCCTCCATCAGTGCCAGAAGTTGACCCCACCTTTTGAGAATCACTTGGAGAAAGATAGTCCTGAGGCTGAGATTTGCAGGCATATCAAACTTTGTTTCTGTGAAGTGCAGTGATGTAGACACAGAACTCTGACCATCCAGTGAACCACTTGATATCCACAACTACATCCCTCCAGAAGGTTCATGAAAGCCTAGTGAGTTTTGGAAGTATAAATGTTTGGATCTGCCTGCATATATCTCAGTGTTGTATCCCACCCTCTGAATAACTCCCAATGCACTCAAAAAATAAACAGCTAGTATGAGAGGGTGGACAAACTAGGGTATCTCAGGAGAACAGGAGAGCCTGTCCAACCCATGGATTTCAAGGGTAAATGTGGCCAGCAGGGGCCCCTGGTATGCAAAGAAATCAGGTTAAAATGAAAGTGCAACTTATGCGAACCCTTGGGAAACAAAAGAGGTAGCTCTAAGAGGAAGTTACTAGGGGTTACTTTAAAATAAGTCAGAGATATAAAGAAAGTAACTTAAAAATGCTCCTTGAAGTCCTTCAAAAACAAGGATAAGCAGGATAAGGGGAACAGTCATCCATTGCTGGTGGGAATGCAAACTTGTGCAACCACTTTGAAAATCAGTGTGGCAGTTTCTCAGAAAATTGGGAATCAACCTACCTCAGGATCCAGCAATACCACTCTTGGGAATATACCCAAGAGATCCCCAATCATACTACAAAAAGCATTTGTTCAACTATGTTCATAGCAGCATTATTTGTAATAGCCAGAACCTGGAAACAACCTAGATGCCCCTCAATGGAAGAATGGATACATTATGAAGACTTTTGAAAAACCTAAAGTTGAATTACCATGGATGATCCAACTATACCACCACTCCTGGCCATATACACAAAAGGAAGCTAAATCAGCACACCACAGAGACACTTGCACATTCATTTTTATTGCTGAAATGTTCACAATGGTCAAGAAATGGAATCAGCCTAGGTGTTTATCAGTAGGCAAATGCATTCTTCACAGGAGATACACATATACAATGTACCTTCACTCAGCTGTATTAAGGAGTAAAGTAGTACCTTTGCAGGAAAATGGATAGAACTGGGCCTCAGCCAGCTAATTGAAATAGCAAAACTCAGAAATTAGATATGACATTCTTTTGTCATATGTGTATGTTGTACACATGAACAGATGACACTCCTCTGCATATATACACATGAACATATGCATGTACACACACCACAAATTTTACATCAATTCTGCAAATCCATGAGCATGGGATATTTTCCCCACCTTCAAATATATTTGATTTCTTCAGTGTTTTGAAATTATTGTTGTAAAGTTCTTCATCCCCTCACTCAGGTTAACTCTTGGATATTTTCTAGGGGCTATGTGAATGGGACTTTTTCTGATTCTTTTTCAGCATATACACACTCACGCATGTGCATACAAGCATGTGTGTACATGGATGCAGGTGCCAAAAGGAGGAAAGAGCCTATGAAAGGAAAGACATGGTTCTAAAGGGAATAAGAAATTGGTGTGAGATATTCTTTTTGTACACTGTGAAGATGTGTCTTTGACAAGGTGCCTTCTGATTGGCGTAATTAAAGAGCTAAATGGCCAATAGCTGGGCAGGAAGAGGTTAGATGGGACTTTCAAGAGAGAAAGGAACGTAAGGGGCTGAATCTAGGTACTTGGGAGACTTCAACAAGACACTGAGGAAGTTGGACACACAGAATGAAAAAGAGGTAAAAAGCCACGTGTTAAAACATAGATTGATATAAACTAATTAATTCAGTTGTAAGAACTACTTGGGAACAAGCCTAAGTTAAAAGTCAAGCCTTTATAAATAACAATAAGTCTCTGTGTAATTATTTAGGGGCTAGTGGCCAAAAAGAAAGATGGACTACTAGAAGGTCAGAACAAGACAGAGTAGTAACAGAAAAAGGAAAAAAAATCAAACATTTTCTCTCATACAAAGAATGTAAATTTAATTGTATACATAGACAGGATGTGACAGAAGTTGAAGTATTTTAGGGGAGGGAGAGACTAGTAAGAGATGGAAGAGGGTAGTGGGACAGCAAACAGGGGCAAGGAACAATGATACATATTATGAAAATGTCATAATGAAAGCCCCGCTATGTGGGATTCCCCTCTGTGTGCTGTGAATATCGTTGGTTAATAAAGGAACTGCTTTGGGCCTATAGCAGAGCTATAGAGGAACAGAGCTAGGCAGGGAAAACTAAACAGAATGCTGGGAGAAAGAAAGGTGGAGTAAGAGAGAAGTCATGTAGTCCCACAGGAGCCAGATGGAACTTTAGCTGATAAGCCACAGCCATGTGGTGATAGACAGATTAGTAGAAATGAGTTAAATTAATATGCAAGAGTTAGCCAATAAGAAGCTAGAGCTTTAATTAATTAAGCTTTAATTTAATTAATACAGTTTCTGTGTGATTATTTCAGGGCTAAGAGGCTGGGAATCAACAAGTGGCTCTCCCCTCCTACACCACTATTCTACATACTAATTAAAATATAAATAATATGTCAAATTACATATAAAACATATGGGGAAACAGTCCTCCTACCCTACCTTTCCTCTCCCCCAGAGACAGTGTTCCCCCATTTCTCTTCAGAAAAAAAAGCAGGCCTCCCAGGTATATAAACCCAACACAGCATAACAAGATACAGTAAGACTAGGCACAAACCCTTATATCAAGGCTGGGTGAGGCAACCCAATAGGAGGAAAAGTGTCCCAAGAGCAGGCAAAAGAATCAAAGGTACCCCATGTTCCCACTGTTAGGAGGCCCACAAAACCACCAAGTTCACAGCCATAACATATATGCTGATGATCTAGATCAGACCCATGTGGGCTCTGACTGCAGCTTCAGTCTGTGTGAGCCTCTGAGTCCTGCGTAGTTGATTCTGTGAGTTGTGTTTCCCTGTTGTCCTTGAACCCTCTGGCTCCTTCAATTCTTCCCTCCCCCTCTTTTACAGGGTTCCCTGAGTTCTAAGGAGAGGGACCTGATGAAGATCTCCAGTTTGGACTCTCTCTCCACCTAATGTCAACCTGCTTTCTTATAATGTCCAAGATTACCTGCTGGTGTGGCACCACTCACTTTGACAGGGCTCTCTCATATCAATCATCAATCGAGAAAATGCACCAAAGGCTTGCCCACAGGCCAATCTGGTGGGGGCATTTGGTCAATTGAGGTGTCTTCTCCCCAGAGGATTTTAGCTTGTGTCAAGTTGACATGAAACTAGTCAGCACAATTGACCCCTTGTCAGCGTGACACACAAACACATCACAGGCTCACAGACTTTAAAATTTTGATGTGTTTTAAAATTCCATTTCTTTAAAATATCCAAAGTCTAAAATCCCAAAATCTCTTCATTATAGAATCCTAGAAAATCAAAAATAAATCAAACATTTATTTTAAGAAGGAAGAACCTGGACACTAACACAATAAAAATAAATCTAAAATTCAACAGTGTTAAAAGTTCAGTGCTTAAACATTCGAGATTCACAGATACTCTGAGCCCCAAATGTCTCAGCAACGGCACTTCCCAGCTCTACCATCTTATGTACTTGTCTCCTGGGCTCAGGCCAGCTCCACTCCACACCTGTTGCTGCCCTTGGGGGTCATCTCAGGGTACTGGCATCTCTGAAACACAGGAGTCTCCATTGCAACTGGGCTGCACCTTCACCAAAAGCCTCTCCTGTGCTCTCTGCAAGAACTCTGATGCTGTAGGAGGTCCTTCTGTATTTCTGTTGCTTTCTTTGGTTAAATAAAGAGACTGCCTTGGCCTTTTGATAGGGCAGCCCTTAGGTGGGCGTAGTAAACAGAACAGAATGCTGGGAAGAAGATAGTGTGGCAGACACCATGATTCTCTTGCCCAAGACAGACGCTGGTTAGACTCATGCCAGTAAGCCACAGTCAAGTGGCGATACACATTAATGGAAATGGGTTAATCAAGATGCGAGAGTTAGCCAATAAAAGGCTAGAACTAATGGGCCAGGCAGTAATTTAATTAATACAATTTCCATGTGGTTATTTCGGGTGTAAGCTAGCCGGGCAGCAGGACACAGCCAAGGGTGGCTGGGACAACAAGCAGCCCGCTAGCTCCTCTTACTACACTCTGACCCTGCCAATTGGTTGAAGTCTCAGCCTTTCTCCATAACCCATTCAATTTTGGAGATTTCCCAGCTACTGAGTCTACACCCTCACCAGTAGCCTTTATTGGCCTCTTATGGTACCAACCCTTAGCTGCTCTCAAAGACTCCTTCATGCCCTCAAAACCAGTACCGCCTGGGAAACTCTTACATATTACCATGTGTATCTCAAGCACAAAGGCCCCTGTCTAGACTGCAGCTTCTGTAGGTTGATCCTAAGGAAAGATTTCCCAGAATGCTAGTCTCTTCTTAATCACAGCTAATTCCTCAACTCCAATTGTCCAGCATCCATTGTACCAGAAAAGAAAAGGTTTCATTTTAGTGGTTCTTAATCCAAAATATCACTTGAACAGCCCTGATAGAGTCAACCAGACAGAAACTTAACAGAGAAATACAAGAACTAACAGATGTAATGAATCAAATGGACTTAATAGACATCTATAGAACATTCCACCCAAACAGAAAAGAATATAAATTCTTCTCAGCATCTCATGGTACCTTCTCGAAAATAAAGAAAGAAATTAAAGTCATCCTTGAATTCAACAAAAATAAAGACACAACATACCCAAACCTATGGGACACTATGAAAGCAGTGCTAAGAGGAAAGTTCATAGCACTTAGTGCCCACATAAAGAAAACAGAGGAAGCACACATTAGTGACTTAACAGCACACCGGAAAGGTCTAGAAAAAAAAGAAGCAGACTCACCCAGGAGGAGTAGAAGACTGGAAATAATCAAACTGAGGGCTGAAATCAACAAAATAGAGACACAGAAAATAATGACATCTTGAATTTTGCATGCAAATGGGTGGAAGTAGAAAACACTATCCTTAGTGAGATAACCCAAACCCAAAAAGATGACTATGGTATGTACTCACTCATTAGTGGACTCTAGACATAAACAAAAGACATTAAGCCTATAGCTCACAAGCCTAGAGAAGCCAAATTGCAAGGTGAACCCAAGGAAAAACATATATAGATCCTCCCGGAAATTGGAAGCAAACAAGATCGTTGGTCAAAATTGGGAGCACGGGGGTGGGGATAGCGGTAGGGGTAGGGATGAGGGTGGGGTGCATGAAAGGCAGAGGGGGAAGGAGAAGGGAGAAGGGAAGGACTGGGGAGAGCTTGGTGGAATGGGAGGGTGGAGATGGAGGAAGGGCAGATATTGGAGCAGGGAATAAGATATGTACATTAAGGGAGTCTTTTTAGGATTGGCAAGAGACTTGGCCCTAGAGGGGATCCCAGTTGTCCACAGGGATGTCCCCAGCTAGGTACTTGGGCAGCAGAGGAGAGGGTGCCTGAACTAGTCATGTCCCATAGTCACATTGATGATTATCTTGATTATCACCATAGAAATTTCATCCAATGGATGGAGATAGAGACAGAGACCGACATCCACATCAGAACAATGGACTGAGCTCCCAAGGTCCAGTTGAAGACCAGAAGGAGGGAGAAGATGAGCAAGGAAGTCAGGACTGTGAGGGGCTGGTCCACCAACTTAAGCAGTGTGCCTGATCTAATGGGAGCTCACCAAATCCAGTTGGACCGTGACTGAACAAGCATGATCAAACTGAACTCTGAATATGGCTGCCAATGTGGGCCGACTGAGAAACCATCGATAATAGCACTGGGACCTATCTCTTCTGCATGTATTGGCTTTTTGGGACCCTAGTCTATTTGGATGCACACCTTTCCAGGTAAGGATGGAGGGGGGAAAGCCTTGGACTTCCCACAGGGCAGGATACCCTGCCCTCTCTTAAGGATGCAGGTGGAGGGAGGAGAGGTGGGGGGGACTGGGACAAGGGGAGGAAGTGTAAGTTTTTGAAAAAAAAAAAGAGATTTGCTTTGGTATGGATCTTGGTTTATTGATACAGATTTAAGGTCAATTTTGTTATATGTATATTTCTGTTCTTGATTAAGATATTGTGTTTGTGCAGCTCATTTATAATGTAATGTATAATTAAGAAATATAGCTTAATAGATAATCACATATAATACTCAAGCTTGTAGTCATGTTAGTTGGGTTTTCTAGATGTACAGAGATGTATTTCAGATAGATAGGCATTCTTCAAACCTTTTAAAGACTACAGAATATGGCATTTAAAATATTTAAGAATTTAAGACTTTTCATGACAGTGAGACACATCTATTCCTGGCAGCTCCAATCTACTTCAAGAGGAAGATGGGCATCGAAGAGACTCTTTATGGAGTTTGCTAGCCATTGGGGCAAGAAACTGCTCTTGCCTGTACTGCTTGATGGTATGCTGTGTGAACTGGACATGCAGGACATACAGAGAAATGACTGCTAAACTTGCCTGAAGGTGAGACAATCCTTCAGGGTTCCTGCTTCCTGAAAGAGTCTGCTAGACATTCTGCAGGACACAGAAGAAAATGACTGACAAACTGCCAATATAGGTGGAACTGTCTTTGAAATTTCCTGCTTTGTGGAAAAGTCTGCTGGATACTATGGGCCTGTAGGCTGAAGATGGATGCCCCAATGGCACAGAAGAACTTTTGATGACTGT